>PITB01028242.1:0-19262 GCA_004024585.1 Paradoxurus hermaphroditus
TTTTTTTTTTTTTTTTTGCTTTTGGTTTCTGGCACTTGGGTGGTTTCTAAAACACACAAGTTGAAATGATGGAAGTTTGAAGCTATTTAAATTACTCTCCAGCCTTACAGTCTCACTTGCATAGTTTCAGAATAAACGTCAGGGCTTAGAACGTGGGGCTATTTTTAACCAAGGTAGAAGGCAGAGAGAATGGTGTGTTTCGAGGCAATTTTTTTTTCTGTTTTGAAAAACTCAGCTCACAGTTTACGTTCCCTAAAGAGAATCGACTAATTGAAAGGTTGGGGAAGGATCAGCGTCTAACGGAGGCGCTTTCCTTCCGGGGAAGGTCAGAGCCAGCAGCCAGGCAGCCCTGTGGCAGCCCGGAGCCGGGGCCGCAGGGCCGGCCGGCCCGTCTCCTGGATAGCCTTTGGGCCGAGCTCGTTCCAGCAGCTCTCGGGCTCGTGTCAGAAGGGAGGGGGAAAGCCATGTCCGTGTTCACTCCACCCACCTCGCGCCAGGATCCAGCAGCTCCCCGGAACCCGGTGTGGGAGGACAGGTGGCTCGAGAAGACGAGGGATTGCCAGGGCCACAGCACGCGGGCTTGGGCCTCTGTCCTAAGAGCAGTCGGAATCCCTGGAAGGGTCTCAAGCCGTTCACGCATGCGGAGGAGCTGGGCTGGCTCCGTGGGGAACACAGGAAGGGGCAGATCGAGAGAGGCTGGTGGAGACGGAGAGGTGGGTGGGCTCAAGCTGGGTAGGAAGGAAGAGCTAAGGAGCATCGGCTAAAAGAGGGCAGAGGGTGGGCACCCGGACGGCTCAGTCAGTTAGGTAGCCAACTCTGGACCTCGACTCTGCTCATGGTCCCAGGGTCGTGAGATCGAGCCCTGCGTCGGGCTCTGTGTTAACAGTGCACAGCCTGCTTGGGATTCTCTCCCCCACCCCTCTGCCTGCCCCTCCCCTGCTCTCTCTCTTTCTCTTTCTCTTTCTCTCTCTGCCAAAATAAATAAACTCGAAAAAAATGGTATGTCAGTTAGCGTTCAGTGCAGGAAATAGAAGCCGTTCTCCATTTTTTAAACAGAAAGGAATTCAGGGAATTGTGTGTTTACAAAACTGCAAGAAAGGCTAAAGGAACAGGAGTTGGAAATGGGATGATCAAGTTCAAAGACATCCTGTGGGGGAATAAGGAAGTGGGTGCTGTTGCCGGGAGAGCCTCTCAGCACGTAGACATTACAACCTTGGTTGCCGGAGGAAGGACCCCTCTGCCTCTTTTCTTCCCTCCGAGTCCCCTGGGTTGGCAGAACCTACTTCTCATTCAGAACCCTCAGCTTCAAGGTAGTCCCGACTCCGCAGAACAGGGAAGAGGGCCAGTACGTGTGACCATGCAGTGCGCAGCCTGTACGCTGTGTCTAGTGTCCCTGATGGGAAGGCTCATGGAAGGAAGTTGGAATGGTGGCTGGGTGCCATTGGCCCTGTCCCCCCGTCACAGGGCGTGGGGGGAGGAGGAGGTCACCGGGGACAACCAGGATTTCTTTCACGCAGAGCAACGTGGATGGCGGGCCACTCGCTGGGGCCAAGTTTAAGGGACTCGCAGGATGGCTAAGGTGTGATGTTCAGTTGGCAGCTGGGTATATTGGGTCTCAAGCTCAGGAAAGGTTGGGATTTGGGAGAAGTCTGCAGAGATCAGGAAGTTAAGGCCAGGGTCATTTGGGGCGAGCACGTAGATGGAGGAGAGACTCAGGCGGAGCCCTGAGAACCACAGTATTTGGGGTCCTGCCAAGGACGGGCTTCTAAAGGACGCCGCGCAAGCGAGGCGGTGTCGAAGAAACGAAGTGTGAGCAGCGCGTGAAGGTGGGATCACACAGCCACGTGGGTGAATCCCCGTGTGTTTCGCCAAGTAAAAGCAGCCAGACTGGAAGGGCTGAAAGAAGCCAGAAAGAAAGGCTGCATATTGTGTGATTCCATCGATAGGACATTCCAGGAAAGGCAGTCTGTAGGGAAAGGAAACGCACCAGTGGCTGCCAGGAGTGGGGTGCAGGGGGGGGTTGACTATAACAAGGCAGCAGGAGGGAGCTTTGGGGGCGACGGCAGGCTGCTGTCTCAGGGCGTGGTGGTGGATGTCTCAAGACCCATGGAAAGGCACGTCCCAAAGAATGAATTCTGCATGTAATGTGGGCGGGTGGGTAGGCCATTCATTCGTTCATTCTTTCATTCATTCGTGTGTTCCTACATCCATAAGTGGGGCGTGGTCGGTTTTATTAAATGTTTCAGGTACGTTGAGAAGGATGAGTGGCGGGCTTCCCCAGATCGCCGGCGCGATGGGCGTGGGTGGCTCGTGGGCGGTCGGCAGAACTGACCCCACAGCATGCGGTGTACAGTCCTGTTTTTAGGAGGACGACTTCTGGCCGTGGCCCTGAGGGCTTCCGGGGGCTCAGAGCCCGTCCTTGGTGAAGGGGACTCGAGTTCCGGGATGCGCACCTGTGTCGGGCAGGGTGCTCCAATGGAGAGCCCGGGGTTGGCTGGGCTCCCAGCCCGGGTCCCTCTCTCCTCGCCTGTGCCAGGCCGCGGTTGCGTGACCAGAGGTGTCTCTTTTAGCTTTGCAGACCCTTCATTTTGTCATCAAGAAAATGGGGATAATGTTCTTCTCAGGACTGACGTGGCAGATTAGGTGGCTCTGAAAAGTTTGTGACGCAGCCTTCGAAACTTGACGTGGGTGCCACTCTCTCCATGGGCTTGTGTTCCCCTCCCCGCTTATGTCAGTGACCTCCTCCCCCCCAAGCTTGGTTCGCTCCCCACCATCCCCGCAAGCTCCTCGTTGTCTCTCAGTCTTTTGTTTACTTGTCTCCCGTGCACCAGCCAGCCCCTCAAGGACACATCTGGGATGCTCGTAGCAAATGCTTGCGTCCAGCACATAGTAAGTGCTCAAGAAACCCGTACTGGACTCTTTTAGGAGCAGAGCGCCCGCCACCTTGCCCACCTATCCGCTTTCTGGATAACTTTGCCTTTCTCTTAAAGTCACCTTGCCCTCCAGGACGAAGCGCTGCTAGGCCCTCGGAGGCTCACGGATGCATCAGGATCCCGCCCGCCCATTCCCAGAAGGCCCGACACCTACGGAGGGTGCTTAGCAAATACTTGTTGGACAAATTAATACGTTTTGAAAACTAGCAGCAATGTTGGCAGAAGCACAGAGCCTCGAAGGGGTAACACGAACTCAGGGTTCCTGAAGTAGAACGGCATCATTCGTGTGAGTTTGTCCACAAAAAAGTCAAGTGTGCCTAGGGGTCTGGTTTGTAGGGTGTCAGGTCGCTGGCGGTGGAGAGGAGGGTTGCAGAGGCTTTTGTCCTCAGGGGCCTTACAGTTTCCCCTCCGACATGCAGGAAGGCACCTGGCGGGAGGGCCCTCTCCCCCCGGCTCCCACCCGCCCCGGACACAGTGGAGCTCGCATGGACCGGAAGAGGGCGGACGCCTGAGGTGTAATGTAAGGAGAGGGGCGTGTTCAGAACCGAGAGTGTTGGCGAAGCCAGTGCCGGGCACCCAAGTCCAAAGGAGAGAATCCTAAAAGGGAGGTGGGCAGTGGTTCCTGGGTCTCCAGCAGTTTTTCCTCCCCTCCTCTCTCCCGGGGCTCCCCCACCCCCATCCGCAGGTGTCAGGGGGCCAGCGTCATCCCTGGGTTCCCGAGCTCGCTCCACCCGCAGGTGCGCCTCTCCCCACACCCACCTCGGCCTGAGTTCTGCAGCTTAAAGGCTTAGGCGTGGCCTCGAAATCTGAGCTCGCCTGCCCTCCTGATCCCTCCCCCCACCCTGGCAGGGATTTGAGCAGACGCGGGGGGAGGGGGCGTGGGCACAGACCCTTCAGAAGTGGCAAGCATCGCACACCCTTGAACGTGGCCTAGGGGCTGCCGATCCCAGCAAGGCCAGGAGAGGAGTTTTTCTCAGGAAGCCGGGATTAAGCTGCCCCCGCATCCGGATCCCGACGCAGCCTATCTGCTCTCCCCCTCCGTCTCCTGCTCCTCCCCACTAAGCTGGTTTTGCCTTCCCTTTTGCGGTCATAAACCCAAGGCTCGTCCTCTGGAACAGGCGAGGGCAGGCTTGTCTCGAGCATGGAGTGTGTCAGGGAACCGTTCTGAGTGGCACTGAGTGCCCTGCAGAGTTGCCTGTGTCCCTTAACCCTCAGCGCAGCCTGGTGGGCGTCCCCATCTACAGGTGTGGGAACAGCCCCTGAGGTGTTAAGCGGCTTGCCAAGGTCATGGGAGAAATGAGAAAGGGGCAGGGGCTTTTCCTGAAACTGTCGTCTGCTTCTGAAGACAGTGCCCTGAGCAGGTGCACAGGCTGTCCGTGGTTTAAAGGTGCTGCCGGGGGTGACGGAGGTGGGACAGACAGGCACCTGCCGTGTCTGCTCTGTGGTCTGTTGCCCGGATGCCAATTTCTGGAAGCTTCGATTTCTGAACTGAGAAGTGGGCTGGTCCCGGCTGCCAGCCGCCGACTGGGGAGGGCCGGGTGGCCGTCTGCCTGCTTGTAACCACACGGTGGCAGTGAGTGTTCTACCACCTTGTGCAGCAGCGGACGGCTCCCGAAAAACTAGAGGGACGGACTCAGCCGGGGCCCCACGAGCTAGTGGGTAGTCGCGTCGGAACTCCAATTCAGGTCTTTCTTCCCCCTTTGCGGTGGGATTTCCCTCCGTGTTGGAAGCAGCCCTTAATCGCAGACAAGGAACGCGGGGTCCCACTGTGAGTCCTGGCTCACATGGCTTAGGTCCCTGAGCCACTCACTTCCGCCTCGGAGCCTCATCTGGAACGCAGGGACATTTGTGGCTCCAGGGCCTTCCTCGTGGGTTCCGCGTGTGTCCAGAAGACTTGGGTACGGAGGGCAATGGGCCGTTAGCAGCCGGTAGCTCTGCTGGTTACTCCGTCTTTGATGATAAAATTAAGGCTGGATGGGAGGCGCGGCCTCCCCTCTGCAGTCCTCCAGCTGAGGCAGGGGGTTGCGGAGCGAGGTGCCGCGGCCGAACCGATAGAAGCCTGTTCCTACCAAGGACAAAGCCGTTTGTAATCCGTATCTCCTCCGTGCTGGAGCCCAGCGGGCACACCCTCACGGCAGAAAGGCATGCTCCCTTATTCTAATTTTCAAAGAATTCCCAGGACTGAATAAATCACCGGCTCTCAGAACACTGATTTGGAGAATCAGGAACAGTCTCGAATGTTCAGAGCAGAAATGCCCATCGACCTGCCCCGAAATATCCCAGACCGCTGCGTCTCTCCGGAAACGAGAGCCCGGCCACAGGGACGTCAGGCCTCTTCCTTCAGAGTTCTCGTCTCTGAGCCGGCAAGCCTTGAAGCAGACCCCTGCCCTTGAAATGACAGCAGCAATTATAGTAAAGAATTTTGATTACAGAAGGAAAAATACCCCAGAGAAGAGACAGAATCCATATTTCATTAAATGCTGCTTGTTTTAAAGTGGGAACATTTTCTGGGTGTCCGGGGAGCCGGTGTTCTCCTTGCCCTGGGGGAGAATCCGATCTTAAAAAACAGAAGATTTCCCATATAAGGGAGAAGTCATCGCTTTCAGAGCTTAGGGCCAAATTGTATTTCCAGAGAAGAGATTTTCTATTGTCCTGGAAAGTTATTTACGAAGCGTTTATTGAGCACCTGCTCTGAACCAGGTGCCTTTGTAAGTGATCCAGGAGTCAGTAAGGGCACAGAAAGCATCCTAATAGGATAAGAGGATATGAATTGGTATTTTTATTAGTTTAGCATTTTTTTTCAATTCTCCGTTTAATTTTTTTAATGTTTATTTTTGAGAGAAACAGAGACAGCACAAGTAGGGAAGGGGCAGAGAGAGAGAGGGAGACAGAATCCGAAACAGGCTCCAGGCTCCGAGCTGGACATGGGACTCGAACTCACAGACCATGAGATCGTGACCTGAGCCCACGTCAGATGCATAACCGACTGAGCCACCCAGGCGCCCTTATTCAATTGACTGTTAAGGTGTTTGGGGAATCTGCTGTGTGCCAGGCCTGGCTAAGGCACTGGGAATATGATAAAGGGGCCGTGTGGAGCCCCACCTTCCAGAAGCTTCCAGTCTAGCTGATGTGACGGAGACGTGGGGGTGTGGGAGGGTGTGACAGAGGACTTGTAGAAATGACACTCACAACGCACTTATTCGTTGGTCATCTTGAATGGGCAGGTGGGGTGAGAAGGAATTGTTCCTTAATTACCTGTGAACCTTCCGAGGCCCAAGAAGCAAATGAGTTGCTCAGATTCCTCAGGAGTGTCAAGGGCGATACCCCAAAAGCTGAGTGTTTGGCTCCTAATGCCGAAGCTCTGCACATCACAGGGCCACCCACTGTCCAAGGATGATGAGAGCCTGTGACTCTGGTTGGTACCCACCCCAGCAGGGGTATTCTCGGGACCAAAGGAGGAGCTATGACCTGGCACCCAGTGACCCAAGATGGCGGAATGGCAGTGGGAGCTCCTGGCGGCTGAGGGGTCCGGGGGATGAGTGGACAAGGACCAGTGCTGTCAGCCCTCATCCCTACCTTGCTGCACCTCGGCCTGGGCTCCAAGACTGACCTGGAGCCTCACTCCCATTGGTCATTTTCCCTGTCTGGGCGTGGCTCCACTGAGAGACTCCACAGCTTGGGGTGGGGGGGGCAGGACAGGGGTTTGTCCTCATGCCAGCCCCGCCACGCCCCACCCGGCCCATGTCACTGGCCCTCTTTGGGACCTGGGCTTCCCCATCTGGAGTGAACAGATCCATCATGGGCGGGCGGAGAGGGGAGAAGAGGGACCAGTGAGCCTCTGACCAGCCGAAAGTGCTTTGCAGGAGAACGCTGTCCCGGCATGCTGGGGGCCCGGCAGGGGACCGGAAATGACTCCAGTGTGAGGGGACGAGCTTCTCAGTCCCGACCTGACGGTGGCCAGGGGCGATGTCCCAGAATCCCGGGACAGCAAGGGTGAAGTTAACCACAGTAGCAGCTTTATGTAATTTATTTAATTCACATACCGTGCAACCCATCTATTTACAGCAGACAATTTAGTGGCTCTTAGCACGGTCATAACTGTGCAAACGTCGCCACAGTGTTCGAACATTCTCGTTAACCCGAATAGAAACCCTGCCCCCTTTAACTTCTGTCCGCGCAAGCCCTCATACGTCCCAGTGTTAATCAACCAAATATCCACCAAATAGATGTGCCTCTTCTGGGCGTTTTACGTTAATGGCATCTTACAGCGCGTGGTCTTGCGTGACGGGCTTCTTCTGCTTCTCGTAACGTTTTCAGGGCTCTTCTGTGTTGTAACATCTGTCAGTACTTCCTTTCTTCTCAATTTTTTTTAATGTTTATTTTTGAGAGAGAGAGACAGCACAAGCTGGGGATGGGCAGAGAGAGAGGGAGATACAGAATCGGAAGCAGGCTCCAGGCTCTGAGCTGTCAGCACAGAGCCCGACGCGGGGCTCAAATTCACGAACCGTGAGATCATGACCTGAGCCGAAGTCGGCCACTTAACCGACTGAGCCACCCCTGCGCCCCTTTGCTTCCTTCCTTTTTATTCCCAAATAATATTCCGTTGTGTGGATAGACCACACTTTATACATCCGTTCATTCGCTGGTGGCTCTTTGGGGTGTTTCCGCTTTGGGGTGATTATGAATAATATTGCTGTGAACACTCGTGTGCAAGTTTTGTGTGCACATGTTTTCATTTCTCTCGGGCAGATACTTGGGATTAGACTTGCCGTGTCCCGTGGTAACTCTTCGGTTTAACCTTTTGAGGACCTGACAGCCCGTTTCCCCACAGCGGCCGTCCCATGGTCCTTTCCCCCAGCAGCACGAGGGCCCCGGCCTCCCCACGTCCTTGCCAACATGTGTTGTTCTTTGTCTCTGCCGTCCCAGTGGGTGGGAAGGGTTTCATGCTTCCCAAAACTGCGAGGGGTGTGTGAAGCTCGATCACCTCTAAGTTTCTAGGATGTCTGTGGATAATTCCATATTTAGCGACATTTACCGCACGGTCTGCCGGAGACTAGGGAGAAGCAGCCTCGAACTCCGGGGGCAGTTCAAAGCCCAGCAGCCTCTGCAGTTGCACGGCGGACTCTCGGACGGCAGGGGAGGCCTCAGGAGGCGCACCGATGCTGACACTTTGTCCCCTTGTCTTCCAGCGATTCACGAGTTCCCCACAGACCTGTTCTCCAATAAGGAGCGACAGCACGGAGCCGTCCTGCTGCACATCCTCGGTGTGAGTGGCCTTGGGGGCGGTGGGGAGGGTACGGGGGGCGGGCCGGGGTGTCCCTAAACCTCAGGCAGGTGAAGGCTCTCTGCGGAGCCCGGCAGAGCCGTGGGGTGTCAAAGATGTCCCGTCCTTGGAAGCGCCCCGCGAGGAGAACAGATCCCGGATCCGTTTTACGCACCACCCACCCCACCCCCCCCCACCCCCCCCCAGAAAAGAGAAAGGAAAAAGGAATCGTGAAGACGTCCGGTGACTTGCTCGGTGGCACACAGCACGCGACCCCAGAGCCCAGTCTTCTCGTGCCCCGTTTTCTGCTTTTATGAAAAGGGAGTGAGGGCCTCTTTCCCAGAAGCGTGGACACGCGTGAGCGCGGGTCAGGAGGCGCTCCGTCCACGCTTGCCGTCATGGTTGCCGGGGTCGCTTTTGTGCCTCAGTCCCAGAGTCGCTGTAACACAGGTGCCGTGGTCCCCAAAGCCAAACACGTCTGTCCGCGGGCGGGAGAAGTTTGCCAGCCCTGCTGGGCGGTGCGGGGAGACGAGAGTGCTCACGAGGTGCTGGTGTACTGGGGACGCAGCAAACTGTCCTCGAACTGGGCTCCCCAGCAGCCCGGCACCATTGGCTCATACTAACCGCACCGAGTGCTAGTCTTTGCAACAGATAATTCAGAAAGTGAAAGTTTGGGTTCTCAGGTAGATAGTAGCCTGATGAACTAGCGAAGTTGGGTTTTTTTGTTTGTTTTGGTTTTTTTTAATGTTTATTTACTTTTGACAGAGAGACAGAGTGTGAGCAGGGGAGGGGCAGAGAGAGAGGGAGACACAGAATCTGAAGCAGGCTCCGGGTTCTGAGCTGTCAGCACAGAGCCCGACGTGGGGCTCGAACCCATGAACCGTGAGAGCATGACCTGAGCCGAAGTCCACGCTCACCTGACTGAGCCACCCAGGCGCCCCTGAGCTAGTGAAGTTTTAATAGGATAAACCATTAATGAAAATAGAGGCGGGAACGACGGGCCGTCTCTGCAATAGAGTTATTATCTTCCGACTTCCTCAGGCTTTCCCACGCCCTCCTCTCTCACTAGGAGGGCGTGTGTGGGTTTGGCCGATTAGTCCCATAGTCCTGGGGCTCTGTCCCATGAAAGCCTTGGCATTGCTAAGACAAAGCCTTTTCTCCTGAACCGGAAGACACCTCGGGAACTTTGCAGAAACGCTGGACAGCAGACATTACCAGACGACGGCTGGAGGGCCAGATGATGACCCCACCTCCTGTTTTTATAAACAAAGTTTGATCGGAACTCGCCATCCCCACTGCATGTCCTCTGCCCTAGCAGCAGAGACGTCGCGATGGATGCCGACTGGGTGGCCTGTCACGACTACAGTATTTGCTGTCTGACGGTTTCAGGAAAGCTTTGCTGACCCTTCTCTAGAGCAAGGAAAGGCTCAGGCTTTGGAGCCGGTTTTTGTCCCCGACACTGGGACGCGTCTCACAATGTCCTGGCCTGAGCAGCGTGGTGCCATCGTGGCCTCCTTTTCCCTTGAGTGTTTGTGAGGGATCAGGAGACCTAGAGTCCCTCAGATCACCCGCCGTTGCCTAGGAGATAATTTCGGGGAGAGTTTATGGGGGACTGAATCCAAGTCTGTATCCTGAGATTTTTATAGCAGGGTCTCTCTCCTTTACCCACACCTCCAGCGTTTGTTTCTTTTTACTTCCCCCCAGAAGGTAATTAGATCCAGGGACAGCCATGCCTGACTCCAGTAGACACCGGCCTTGGAGGCCTGGGCCACGGCTGATCTATCTTCCCATTGATTTAATCGCCATCACCCAGTATGTCACCTCAGCAAGTTCACAGTCGTTTTTGCTGAAGGAGCCCAGCTTTTCCCATTTTTGCGAATAGAGCATCCATATCACTTGGTCTTTGAAGAAAGAAACGCTTCCCTCAGCATTTAGCATAAAATCCCATCCGTCCATGGACCCCGGTCCTGGTGTCTCCTCCAACCTCACATCCTCCGTTTTCCATCTGTCTCACTCTGTTCTGCCTGCATCGGTGACCTTGCTGTTCCTCGTGTGCATCAAGCATACTGCTGCCCCAGGACCTTTGCACGTGCCTTTCCCCAACAGTTAGACTTTGCCTATTTGTCCCCCACCGAGGTAAGCTACAGGAGGCAGAGGCATTTCCTGACAGATGCACCACATGTCCCCGATGCCTGGAATAGTGCCTGGCCCACTGGATAGGCTCAGGGAAACCATGTTGGATGGGCAGGGCAGGGAGGGGTTCTGCATATAACACCATTTGAAAACCAGCCATCTGTTCTTACTCTGCCATTAAACAGTTGAAGAAACGGAGACCTGGAGATGGGCCTTATCCAGAGTCACGTGGCAACTGAGTCCCAGAATCGGCACTAGACTCTGGACTCTGTTCCTTGACCCTCCCGGTGTGAACGGCTTGTGTGTTTCAGCCTCTGCCAACGTTAGGTAGCATCCCAGGTGCCGCCGGCTCTCACACTGCCATTTGTTAAGGCGGGAGGTGGCCAGCGGGTAAGAAGAGAACCGTGCCTTCGCTGAAAAGGAAGGGGGGAAAGTTGGGATAATTATTATTTTAAAACTCTTAAAATGGTGATTCTCGATGTTCTCGTTGGCCCCAAGGGTGAGATCTTGCGCTTCGAGAACATACTCACGCCAGGGACAGAGCCGGTGCTTCCGGAGCAGAGGAAGGAGCCCGAGACCGCGCGGGCTGAGCTCTCGTCCCCCTTGCCGCCCACCGTGTTATTTCCCTCGCCGGGCTCGGATTCCCCATCCGCTTGTGAGGGGTTGAGGGAGCCGGCCTCTGTGGTGCTAGAATGTTCCTCCGCGCGGGTCTCTGCCTTGGCGGGCTGGCTGCGGGCAGGACGGACGCCGGGCCGCGCCCCCTCGGCGGCCCGTGCCCCCGCTGACCGTCTCGCGTTTCCCTCCCAGGCTCTGTACATGTTCTACGCCTTGGCCATAGTGTGTGACGACTTCTTCGTCCCGTCTCTGGAGAAGATCTGCGAGGTAGGAAGGAGGGACTCGGGACCCCGCGGCAGCCGGGGTGGGGGGCGGGGGCGGCCGGCTGGGGCGACCGAGGACCTGGGGCCCGTCGGGCCAGGCTGCGTGGGAGCGCTCTGGTGGCGAGGACCGCCAGGCAGCCTGGCTTCGGACCCCCCAGGGCAGAGTCGCCGGGGGGCGTCTTGTCCCGGATCTGGCAGAAGGACAGGGTCATCGCCCAGAGCCTCTGGCTGCGTGGCGCGCGGTCAGCTGTGAAGCCGCGCCTGCCTGGCTCGGGAGCACTGCCCGCACGAAGCCGCGGGGGGCGGGCACCGGGCAGGGGGCCGCGTCTTTGCGGAGGATATGGAGGCTGAGCAAGGAATGCCCTAGGTTCCAAAGTTCGCAGGCCGACGTTTTTCAAGTATTTTGCGAAGTTTTGATTTTCTTGTCTTTTTCCCCACACATAAGACTCCAGTGCCGGGGCGCCTGGCTGGCTTGGTCGGGAGAGCGTGTGACTCCTGACCTCAGGGTTGTGGGTTCAAGCCCCATGTTGGGCGTCGTTATTACGTAAAAATAAAATTTAAAAAAATGTTTTTTTAAGTCTCCAGGGTGTCTCTCTGCTTACTCTGGGCTTCTAGCCAAGGAAGGCAAATTATCTCTGTTTGCAGCACCTACTACGTGCAGGTGGCTCTGGGTTTTGGCACGCTTCGTCCCTGGGAAACCCCCCAGCTGCTCGAGGCTGCCTTGTTGTCGTGACGTCCGCAGCCGGGGGCACAGCGCGTTAGGACAGGTGCTTCCCTGCTGCCGAGCGCAGAGCAGGGGCTTTGTGGCCTGGGCCTCCCGAAGAGGGAGCGACCTGGCAGAGGTGTGCGGAGGCCTGCCCCTCCCCCGGCCTCCCCCGCTCACCGCTCCACCTCTCACCCCGCTCAGACCGAGCCGCGGGCCGGTGAGCGAGTGGAGCCAGGGAAAGAGCCTAAAGAGAGAATCAGGAAATGGCTGCGGGGGTGTTGGGGCAGGAGGCACCGCTTTCGGGCCCCAGAGTGGCGTGCTGAGGGGAGGCAGCCTGTTGCCTCCTCGGAGGAGGAGGAGGCCCTCGGGCAAGCCACAGTCAGCTGGGCCTTACAGAGTATGGACTCTGGGTGCTCCCTAATGCGAGGGCTTGGGGGACCCCAGCAATACGGTTGGGTCCCCTCGCCTTCTGGGGGTGACAAGCCTGTGGAAGATGGGGGACCAATGGCACAGGGCCACGTGCAGTGGAGGTGCCCCTCAGAGAATGTCTCTTTTGGAGAGAAACCTAGGAAGGCTTCGTGGAGGAAGTGGTATTTGGTCCAGACTTCTGAAGTGGGAAGCTTCTCCAAGCGGAGAGGGCAGGGAAGGGCGTTCCAGGAGGAAGGAATAGCTCAGGCAGAGGCGGGAAGGTTTGTATTGTGCTCGAAGATACCGGAGGTGCTTTGATAGCAGAACGTCTTCTGGGAGACCTTCCTGTCTGACAAGGTTAGGGTGGCTGGGTTCCCACGCTGGGAGGTCAGTGCTGAGCCACACGCCGGCTCCCGTCCAGCCCAGAGCTCCGACCCTCTGAGGGAGCCCTTCCACGGCAAGACCGGCAGGGAGGTTGTGCCGGCCCCTGTTTTCCTCAGCGGCTCCAGAGCCCGGGGCTGCCCAGGGTGCTTCGGGAGGGGGGAAGCCAGAGGAGACGGGGCCCTGCCCAGAGGCCCCCTCAGTACCCCAGGGCGGGCGCCTTCGAGTGGTGTTCGAGCAGGGGCACCTGGACGGCTCAGTCGGTTAAGCGTCCAGCTCTTGATTTCGGCTCAGGACACACGCTCTCCCGGTTTGTGAGTTCAAGCCCCGCGTCGGGCTCCGTGCTGACAGCGTAGAGCCTGCTTGGGATTCTCTCTCTCCCTCTCTGCCCCTCCCCTGCTTGCTCTCTCTCACTCAAATAAATAAAAATAAACTTTAGAAACAAAAAAGGCGCTGTTCAGGGAGACCCAGAACCTTGGTGGTCCCCCTCCCGCCCCCGTCTCCGGAGCCCCTGGCCCCACTTCCCCAGTCAGAGGATGGGCTCCTGTGGCCTGAGCGCGGCCTCGCCAAGCAGAGCGAGGCTCAACAGAGCCCCACCTCACGTTCCCCCATCCCTGGGAGCGGGGCGCCGGGCCTTTGTCTCGGAGGGCAGCCGGGCAGCGGGCTGGCCGTGGAGAAGGCCTTCCGGAACGCCGGAGCCAGGCCGTGTGTCTGGGACCTCCAGCTTCCGCAGCCCCGACGTGCAGAAGACCCAGGGTCTGCGTGCGCGTCGGAGGGGGCTCCCCATGGAGCGCCGCTGTGTCCCAGGCTCTGTCTTAGGCACCGGTAGCCCACGGGTGAGAAAGACCAACCGCATCCCCGTCGGCCGGTGGGGAAGGCGAGCTCACAGACCTCAGACCCTCACTGCGTGGTCCGCGCTTCAGACCCCTCCGCCTGCCCTGGGCGCACGCCTGGACAGGCGTCCTCAAGGAGACCTCATTGGGGGCTGTGGGGAATGAGCAGAAACTGACGGAGGAAGGGGACGGTGGACTGTGCGTCCTGCGTCTGACCGAGTAGCAGGAGGCACGTGTGCTCAGAGCGCCTGGGGAAGACACCTCCCTGCTTCCCACGCTTTCCGCGGCTCCCAGCGCATCCGGGACCGTGTCTGCCGTTCCCCCCCCCCCCCCCCCCCCCACACACACAGCCTGAGCCTCTGTGGTCACTTCTGTTTCAGAAGCTCCATCTGAGCGAAGACGTCGCTGGAGCCACCTTCATGGCCGCGGGAAGCTCGACGCCCGAGCTGTTTGCCTCTGTCATCGGTAAGGAATCCCTCCCCCCTCCCAGCTGGGGACGCGGGATCTAGAGAGAGCCGGGCTCTGGCACCCTGACCCCCCGGGGAGGGCGTTCGTCAGCTCCGAGCCTCCGTTTTCTCCTCTGTGAAACGGGACCGCCAGGGAGACGGAAGGTGCACTCATGGTTCCCAGGGGCGTGGGGTGGGGCCAAGGGCTGGGGGGGGGGGGGCCAAGGGCTGGGGGGGGAAGTGCAAGGTTTCTTTTGGCGGGGGGAAGAAGATGTTCTCAAATGAGACCGTGTGCCGGTTGCCGCTCTGGGACTCTACCGAGACCCTGGCGCACAGAGGATGTTATGGCACGTGAGTTATATCTCAGGAAAGCTGTTAAAAAGAAAGAGAGAGAGAGGGGGCGGAGCAGCCGGTCCCCCGGGGTTCCTCCTCCTCTCTGGCGTCACGGGCATCCCTCTGGGACCGGTCCCTGGGTCCGCGGGGCTGGGGCACAGGCGCCGCCGCGGCCCGGCTCTCTGAGGAAGGGCAGCCCCAGGAGGACTTCCGCCTCTCCCCTGCCAGGCGTCTTCATCACCCACGGAGACGTCGGCGTCGGGACCATCGTGGGCTCCGCCGTGTTCAACATCCTGTGCATAATCGGAGTCTGCGGGCTGTTCGCGGGGCAGGTCAGTGGTCTCCGTCCTTCGCGGGTGACCTGAGGGACGGCGCCGGCCTCGCCGTGGTTGTGCCCTCACCTGCCCGAGGCTGCGAGCGAGTCGGCACCCCCCTCCGAGCCCGGGTCCCCGTGGGTACAGTGGCGTCTGACGTCCGTGCACGCCCAGCGTCAGGGTATCTGAGAGCAGGGACGGCGTCTGCTGTCTTGGCCGGCCCGAGGGCGAGCATTCATGCGACAGGAGCACGGATTTGAGAGGCGCCTCCTGGCACGTTGACCCTGAGCTGGATGCCGGAAGTATCCGAGGCCTGCTTGTGGCCTCCTGAGTGAGGAGCATGACGCTGGCCTGTGGTCGATACCCCGTCAGCATCTCCCTGGGCCTCTGGGTGGTGCGGGGACGTTAGACTCGACCCCAGAGAGTCGGGCTCATGATGAGGCCCTAGCTGGCCAACGGAGGTAGAGATGGGCAGCTAGTTCCTGCCGGAAGGTTCCAGAATCATGAGGAAGCAAGGGCCTCCGGCCTCTCTGCCTTGACACTGGGCTTCCGCCGTGAAACGTGAGACGTCTGTTACCTTGGAG
This sequence comes from Paradoxurus hermaphroditus, assembly GCA_004024585.1. Classification (NCBI taxonomy): domain Eukaryota; kingdom Metazoa; phylum Chordata; class Mammalia; order Carnivora; family Viverridae; genus Paradoxurus; species Paradoxurus hermaphroditus. Next base: position 15,213 of record PITB01028242.1, read on the forward strand.
GAGCAGAGGGCAGCCTTGCTGTCACTTAGGAACGTTCCATGCTTTCCGTGCTGTTCCCCGTGGATCGTGAAGAATACAGGGTGGGCCTCGAGCAGCCAGGAAAGACTGGTTTCCGGCGGCACAGTTAGGAGTTGCTCCCCGGGCCCGTCCCTGCACCAGCAGGGGTCTGGGGGTGGTGAGAGAGCCCCCCTGTCCCCGGCTGGCACACCACCGCCCCCCTGTCCCCAGCCGGCAGCTGCTGACGGCCCTTTGCTTGGCAGGTGGTGCGTCTGACGTGGTGGGCCGTGTGCCGAGACTCCGTGTACTACACGCTCTCTGTCGTCGTCCTCATTGCCGTGAGTTTCCTGCCCACCCCCGCGCAGGCGCACGACCCCTGCCTGTCTCCGTCCCTGGCGCTATAACCAGAGGACCCACAGCACCCCGACTGTGGGCCGTGCTGACCGCTCGCTGCGGTCAAAGTGACCGGTCCCCTCCCCACCGCGCCTCCCTTGCCTGAAAGCCTCCCACCCGACCTCTGGGTCACAGAGCACATCCAGGCCCCGCTGTGGGTTCAAAAAGGCCTTGAAAAAGTCGGAGCGTGTGTCACAGGGTCCACACAGCTACGCAGGCTCGTCAGGGCCCTCAGATCCTCACGTGGCGCCCGTTTCCTGAGAATCAGAGTTTCTGGGCTCCCAGCTCCTCACTGCAGAGCGGGAGGGAGGGAAGCAGGCTGGGGGCAGGCAGAGTGGGCAGCCAGGGCGACAGGGAGAAAAGGCAGAAGAGCCTCTAGAGTCCGTTAGTGCGGAGAGCGAGGGGGGCATCCCCGAGGTCCCCCAAGGGCAGGGGGACACAGTGGTGCGGGACGCCGGCTGCGGCCGAGGAGCGCGCCGTCCAACGAGGAGCCGTTTCAGCCCCCGTGGCGGCGTGAGGGCAGGTGCACGTGGCGTGCCCGGATTTGCTGGAATGTGCTCCCCACAGAGACGGTCGTCCACCTTACACGGTCTAGAGCCAACTGGATAGGACAGTCACACCCCTCGTATTCTCTGTCGCTGGGTACCGAGTCTGCCCTCCATTCAGTAGCTTAAAATAGCAAGTATCGATGGCTCTTGTTGTCTGTGGATCAGAGTCTGGGAGTGACTTTACCAGAGTTGTCTGGTTCGGGGTTACTCACAGATGTCGGCCCTGGTACAGGCTCCCCCCGGGCGAGGACCCACCTTCGGGGTCGCTCGTGTGGCTGCAGATAGGCCCCCGACGCCGCTTGGCCGGCTGTGCCGCAGTGCAGCTCGCCGCACGGTAACTGGCGTCCCTCGGGAAGGGTGAGGAGGTTCCAGGGCGAAAGCCACGTTCTGCCCGAAACCTCATCTTGGAGACGTAACTCTTCCCTTTTGCCATATTTCCTTTGTGAGGAGCCAGTCCGTAAGTCCAGGCCATAAATCCGGGGGTGGCGTGAATAGCAGACGGGGTTACCGGGACTCCTGCCTCCCACACCCCCAAAAATGGAAGTTACAGATAAAATCATTGACCCGTACCCAGTGGCAGAGAAGAAGCAACATGAGGCTCAAAGTATAAAAGACCAAAATGTCCTTCGGTGTGTAAATAAATGTCTTGGCACGAAGAGGCTACAACACTGAAGGTGGAATCCGTGGTCCCGTTCAGAAAACCTCCGAGCCTAGAAACTTCCAGCACAGACTGAGGCCGGGTGCTGGGCTGGCGTCTTGGACCCCTCGGGCGGTTCTGACGTGGACAACGTGATTGTTCCAAAATTATAAAGGACGACCGACGAAATCGGGGGCAGAGCCCGCGTACAGTCGTCCCTCCGGTTACATGACCGCCACCTCACTAGGAAGTTAAATATTTATTAAATACGTAATAAAAAAAAGTAGAAGTGCTTTGATTTATAAAATAGAGTTAAGTTCTGGGCTCAGGCCTGGGTTGGTTTTGTTTTCCCCATTTGCCTGAGTGTTTAGCAAGACCTTTAAATAGGACGTGTGCCAACTGTGGAAAACCCCATCTGATAGAAATATCTCGCAAGTTCTAGACCGGTCAGCACCCTGGGCCTTCACTGCCTCTGAATGCCAGTAGCCTTTCACAGGGCTGTAGAAAACTAAAAATATCCCCCACAAATGTTCTCACGTTCTGAGGAGCAGGGGGTGGGCACCGGGCACCCCTCTGTTGAGTGCCGCTGCCTCGGAGCCTTGGGTTTGGGGACCCTCACGGAGATGCCTGGCCGGGAATGACCGTCTCAGAAGTGGCCCCCGCAGCAGCTCCTGTGTGTTCGACACCTGACGTGACAGCCGGGAGAGGGTCTCAATGGGCCCAAGTCCAGACAGCAGCCCCCTGGCATCTCCTGGCATCCTGGGTGGGAACCCTATGTCTCCAAGATCAGTTGGCAGGCATAGCCCCTCAACCTTCCTGTCCACACTGGGCCCGGCTGGGGTGGTCACGGGACCCCTCCCCGGGACCACAGAGGCATCATTCATCTGGTTCTGTGCCAGAGGTGCTGGGCAGGGTTAGCGGACAATGTCCCTGGCCTCTTCAGAAATCACGATGTCCCCACCGTCACCCGTGGCCTCCCTTCAAACAGCACGAGTGGGTCCTTTGCCCTCAGAATTTCCACAGGGGTCACTTTTCTGTTTTAAGAAAATGATACCCCTTCTCTCCCATACACACGGCACCCTGGACGAGTAGCTACGTAGGTTTGTAGGTAGACAGGCAGGTGTCTTTTTAGTTTTTAAGAGTGTGATTTCAGCAAGGCTGTGCCCTTAGCGATGGTGGGTTGGCCCCAGCAGCTCCCGGACCGTCACGAAGCACAGGCCATTTCTCTTGGGAGGCTGAGCTGAGCCACCCAGTCTAGCATCTTCTGGTCTCGGTTTCGACTATAGTCTAAGGTGACCCCCTCCAGTGGAGAAAGCCAGAAATGGAGAGAGGAGCCCGGCTTTGTGTAAAAATAACGAGGCAATAATACGTGAGCTTGGAGTGTTTAGGGACCTGTGTGTGTTCTTTTGGACTAAATCAGTCCTCCCCCTCTTTGTTTCTTTTGCCTTCCAGTTCATATATGATGAAGAAATTGTGTGGTAAGTTTGTTTCTTGTTCCTTTTTTGCTAGTGTTCTTCCTCATTGGGTTCGTCGAATCTTTTTTTAAATCGTTTTTACAAATATGAACTTTTGAACCTGTAAAAAGGGCATCGTTTGAAGCAATCACACCTTTATTCTTTCCAAGTGACAAAGATGGTTTCCCTCGGTGTCCCTGCGCGGCTAAATCACAAAATATGTCTATAGCTGAAGTAACGGAACCCGTGTGGTGTTTGATACCGGGCTGAGCATAGGCCGATACGGAATACGGAACCAGGAACCCAGTAATGGGCCTATTTCTTGGCTGGGGGACGTGACCGCCGTCACGACAGGCAGTGAGTTAGGGAGAGGGTCTCCGGTGCTGCTGGCAAAACTGGGACTCCTGCACAGCGCAGAATCACACCAAATCCCTTCCTCACACCCTGTCCAAGAATAGATTCCAGAGGCATTAAAGATCTCACTGTAAAAAAGCAAAATTAAAACAGAGCAAAAAATAGGGACTCACTCTTACGAGCTCGAGGTAGGAAAGGATTAAGATACAGAAAGCAGAAACTTTAAAGGAAAGATTGGCGTCCCGGCCCTCTAGGGCACGGACGTATCGTGCATTCATAAGCCGTAGAAGCGTTTTCTCCATGACGGTCATTCAGAGTCCACGTCCTCGATGTGTTTATTTGTGGGACTGTGCTCGGGAGGCCCGGCCGAGGACACTCAGCTGGCCGACGCGGGCAGCTGTGTGCCCTGGGCCCGGAGAAACCTGCTTTGGGCCCCCGCCCGGCCCCTAACCCACCGTGTGAGCCGGGAAGCCACTCCTCGTCTGGGCTCTCCTTTTCCTCGCTGGAGTTGAGGGTGGTGGCAGTGGGGCCGTCTACAAGTCTCTTTGTGGCTCTGCTGGTCTGCGGGCTCGGTCAGTAGAGGAAGAGTTCCCGAAACAATTGTACCTTATACCTAGGGCGTAGTAGGCCTTCAGCACGCGTCTGTCAGATGAGCGAACAAATTAAG
>PITB01028243.1:0-19262 GCA_004024585.1 Paradoxurus hermaphroditus
AACTCACAGACCTGTTATGAGAATTTAATTAAATGAGCCAATATTTAAAGTATCTAGAACAGAGCTCGGCACACAGTAAGCAGTGTATAAGTCTTTGTTAATTAAATGTTCACACATTGCTTTATTTTGTTGCAATGAGAAGGTGTTATTTATGTGATCGGAACAAACTTGAATGACTTTAAAGGAACAAACCCAGAAATTGTTACAGTATAATTTTCTGCTTTAAAAAAAAACATACAGGTTTTATTTTTATTTTTTAGAGAGAGAGAGAGTGCGAGTGGAAAGAGGAGCAGAGGGAGAGAGAGAGAGAATCTTAAGCAGGATCCATGGTCAACAGAGAGCCCAAAGCAGGGCTTGATCCACACCCTGGGATGAGCTGAAATCAAGAGTCAGACACTGGGGGCACCTGGGTGGCTCAGTCAGTTGAGCATCTGACTTCAGCTCGGGTCATGATCTCATGGTTCATGGGTTTGAGCCCTGCATCAGTCTCTGTGCTGACTGCTCAGAGCCTGGAGACTACTTCGGATTCCATGTCTCCCTCTCTCTCTGCCCCTCCCCCACTCGTGTTCTCTTTCTCTCTCTCTCTCAAGAAATAAACATTTAAAAAAATTTAAAAAAAGGAGTTGGACACTCAACCAACTGAACCTCCCAGGAACCCCTAAAGTCATACAGTTTTTAAACTTTGAACTTCCTGCAAAGTGTGGGTGAAAGAAACCCACAAAAATTCTCTTTCTGGGTGGAAAGTAAGAAAGACTAAAGGAGAAGGAGGAAGAGAGGCTAGAAGGAAGGACAGAAAGAATGAAAAGAGGAAACTGTGTATGTCCCTAACGTATGTGAGTGGATAGTGCCGGGTGCAAAACAGCGGTAAGTCAAAATAAAGATATGCAGAGTGAGGGCAGCAAGGTGTGAGAATAGCAGGTCCCAACACATGTTCCCCTACAAAAACAATGATTTAACAACTACCCACGGACTGAAATAGCACTGCTCCGGAATACGGAAGCTGCAGCAACAGAGTCGAGCACAAAAACAGGGCAGAAAGGTAGGAAACATTTTACCTGCATCGCAGCATCCCCCGGATCCGCAGACTCGTCTCCCTGGACAAGAGTTCCTCCCACGCACAGAAGGAGGGCAGGAGGAACCCAGCAGCCTTCCACGGAGGACCCCAAAAGCCCTCACTGCTGCTGTGGAGCCCTCCCCCCTCAACCTGGTAGCTTTTGCCACAGTCTTCACTCACGAGAATCCCCACAGTCTTCCCTCACGTGGAGGACAGCTGCCAGAGCTTCCGGGAGCCCATGCCACCGAGCCCCTCCGGAGCCAGTGCCGACACATCCTCCCCCGTCACCGCACTGGCGCCACTGCGCATGCGCGCCCTCTATCTGGTACCCCTGCACACTCTTTGAGCAGGTGCCCTGGGAACTGGCATCTCCATCTGACCCTGGACCCTGCGCCAGACTCGGCACAACACAGCACCCCACTGAGCCGGTGCCCTCACTTTCACTCACAAGTGACAGATTTTCCCTATGGAAGTCAGTCCATAGAGTCTTGAAGAGGTGACTACTTCTTCAAATGTGAGGACATCAGTGCAAGACTACAAGGAACATGGTACCACCAAAGGAAGACAATACATTTCCAAGAATTGACTGACATAAGAGAAATGGAACTTTATGGGCTGTCTGATGAAAAATTCAAGCAATTGTTTTAAAAATTCAAAAATTGAACTGTTGTATATAATTGTTACACACACACACACACACACACACACACACACACACAGGGAGGGAGAGAGAGAGATTATTAGCCACAGAAAAGAAAGAAATCCTTCCATTTGCAACAACTTTGATGAACCTTGTGCGTATCATGCTAAGTAAACCAGACATAGAAAGACGAATACTGCATGAGTTCATTTACATGTGGAATCTAACATTGTCATACTCATAGAACCAGAGAGTAGAATGGTAGTTGCCAGGGACTAGAGGGGGAGGGGGGATAGGAGACGTTGGTCAAGTGTAGAAAGTTTCAATGATGAAAGATGAGTAAGTTCTAGAGATCCAGTGTACAGCCTGGTGGCTACAGTTAACAATAATGTATTACAGACTTGAAATTTTCTAAGAGGGTAGGTCTTAGGTGTTCCCACAACAGTAAGTAAATAAATAAATAAAGATTTTGGTAACTATGTCGGTGATGGATGTGATAATTACCATGGGTTTATATGCCAATCACAGCATCGAGCTGTACGCCTTAAGTACATATAATTTTTACTTGTAAATTATACCTCAACAAAGCCAAAAATAAACATATGTGCTAAATATATGCTAGTATATATATGAAATACTTTCTGAAAGGAAATTAAAATAGATTTTAATAGTTGTTACTTTTGAGGACTTCAACGGACAAAAAGGGGTACATACTTCTCACTGATTTGTGCCTTTATTGTTTGAATATCCTAATCACATACATACATTATTTCATTCCTAAAATGTCATCAGGAGTGGAGCTGGGTGATTCATCTGGTTAAGTGTCGGACTCTTGATTTTGGCTCAGATCATGATCTCAGAGTCATGGGATCCAGCTCCCCAGTTGGACTCCACACTGAGTTTGGAGTCTGCTTAAGATTCTATTTCTCTCCCTCCCCTTCTGCCCCTGTCTCCTGTTTGTGCTCTCTCTCTTAAAATTAAAACAAAAATGTGACCAGGATTTATTGGAGCGATAGGATTACAGACTACTTATACTTCTTTGTTTTCTTTTATTTATTTATTTTTTGAGAGAGAAAGCACAAGTTGGGGGAAAGGGGAGAGAGAGAGAGTCCCAAGCAGGGCTCTGCACTGCCCGACACGGAGCTCAAACCCAGGAACCATGAGATCATGACCTGAGCTGACACTAAGAGTTGGACACTTAAGTGACTGAACCACGCACATGTCCCTAAGCCATTTGTATTTCTATTTACTTGGTTTAAATATGTTATGAAAGTTCTTTTGTTTTCGTTTTTGGTAACAGCTTTATTGAGTTAAAATTCACACACTACACAATGTGCATATTTAAAGTACACACACCTTGGGGCACCTGGGTGGCTCAGTTGTTAGGTGTCCGACTTCAGCTCAGGTCATGATCTCTCGGTTTGTGGGTTCAACCTCCATGTTGGGCTCTGTGCTAACATCTCACAGCCTGGAGCCTGCTTGGGATTCTGTGTCTCCCTCCCTCTCTGCCTCTCCCCCACTCACGCTCTCTCTCTCTCTCTCTCTCTCTCAAAAATACACATTAAAAAAATTAAAGTATACAAACCAATGGTTATTAATATATTCACAAAGTTGTGCTACCATGGCCACAATCAATTCTAGAATGTTTTTGTCACTTCGGAAAGAAACTGTACCCTTTAGCTGTCTTCCACTTACCCTCATCCCTCCTTCCCCTCCCCCCTAGTTTTAAGCAACCACTAATCTACTTTCTTCTCTATAAATGTGCCTATTCTGGACGTTTCATGTAATGGAATCATACAAACAATATGTGACCTTTTGTGTCTGGTTTCTTTCACTTAGCTAATGTTTTTAAGGTACCCCCATGTGGTAGCATGAATCACTACTTCCTTTTTATGACTGAGTAACATTCCATTGTGTGGATATGCTGCATTTCATTTATCTATCTACCAGTTGGTGGATATTTGGATTCTCCCTACCTTTAGTCTCTTATGAACGATGTTACTATGAACATTTTTATAAAAATTTTTCCGTGGACATATTTTTTTCATTTTTGTTGAGTATATATTGGAAGTGTAATTACTAGGTCACAGGGTACTCTAGTGGTTAGCTTTTTGATAAACCACCACACTATTTTTCAAAGTGGCTGTCCCATTTTACATTCTCACTAGTAGTGTAAGAAGGTTCTAATTTATCCACGTATTCACCAACACTTCTTATTATTTAATTAAACCTAAGTGTGTACTTAAATTTTTTATAGTACTTTTAGATTCATAGTGAAAATTAGGGAGAGTTACAGAGATTTCCCATAAACCCTCTGCCCCCACACATGCAAATGCCCCCCCCCCCCCCGCTTTTAAATATCCCCCATTAGAGTGGCACGTTTGTTTCAGTGGATGAACCTACACTGACACATCATAATTACACAAAGTCCACAGCTTACATATGGTTCACTCTTGGTGTTACACACTTTATGGGTTTGGACAAACATAATAACACGTATCCATCATTATGGTAACATACAGAGTATTTTCACTGCCCTAAAATCCCTCTATGCTTTGCCGATTCATCAATCTCCCACCCCAACCCCTGGCAACCACTGATTTTTTTTACTGTTTCCATAGTTATGCCTTTTCTAGAATGCCATATGGTTGAAATCATACGGTCTGTAGCCTTTTCAGATCGGCTTCTTTTGCTAAGTAATATGCATTCGGTTCCTCCGTGTCTTTTCATGGGCTTTATAGCTCATTTCTTTTTAGTCCTGAATAATATTCTATTGTATAGATGTACTAAAGTTTATCCATTTATATACTGAGGGACATCTTCCTTTCCCCCAAGTTTTGGCAATTATGAATAAAATTTCTTTTAAAAAAATTTTTTTAATGTTTATTTATTTTTGAGAGACAGAGAGACAGAGTGAGAGTAGGGAAGGGCAGAAAGAGAGGGAGACACAGAATCCAAAGCAGGCTCTAGACTCTGAGCTGTCAGCACAGAGTCTGATGTAGGGCTCGAACTCACAAACCGTGAGATCATGACCTGAGCCGAAGTCGGATGCTTAACCAACTGAGCCACTCAGGTGCCCCATGAATAAAGTTTCTACAAACATCGTTGTTCGGGTGTTTGTGCAGATAAAAGTTTTCAATTGTTTTCATAAATATCAAGAAGCATGACTGCTGGATTCTGTGGCAAGTGTGTGTTTAGTTTTGTAGGGAACCACCAAGATGTCTTCCCAAGTGGCTGCACCATTTTGCATTCCCACCAGCAATGAACGAGAGTTCTTGCTGTTCCACATCCTTGCCAGCACTGGGTGTTGTCGGTGTTCTAGATTTTGGCCATTCTGACAGGCGTGTAGAGGTATCTTGTTTTAAATTTCATTTCCCTGCTGACATACAATGTGGGTTATCTTTTTATATGCTTATTTGCCATCTGTTTATCTTCTGTCTGTTGACATCATTGGCTCAGTTTTTAATAGGGTTGTTTGACTTTTTGTTGAATTTTTAAGATGCTTTTGAGTATTTTGGCTAACAGTCTTTTACCAGATAAGTCTTTTGAAAATATTTTCTCCCAGTTTGTGGTTTGTCTTCTCCTCCTCCTTGGCATCATCTTTCGTAGAGCAAAAGTTTTTCATTTTAATCAGGCCCAGCTTATCAATCATTTGTTTCACGGATCCTGTCTTTGGTGTTCTATCTAGAAAGCAATTGCCATACACCGAAGGTCATCAAGGTTTTCTCCTACGTTACTGTCTAGTTTTATAGGATTGCATTTTACATTTAGGTCTGTGATCTATTTTTCGTTGATGTTTGTGAATGGCTTAAGGTTCAGATGTAGATTTCATCTGTTGCATGTGGATGTTGTGTCTGCACCATTTGTTGAAAAGACTATCTTTTCATTATTGCATCGCCTTTGTTCCTTTATCAAAGATTAGTTGAAGGGTGCCTGGGTGGCTCAGTCAGTTAAGCATCTGACTCTTAATTTTGGCTCAGCTCATGATTCCAAGGTCATGGGATTGAGCCCCATGTCAAGCTCTGTGCTGAGAGTGGAGCCTGCTTAAGATTCTCACTCTCTCTCTCCCTCTGTCCCGTTCCCCTGCTAGCACACTCTAAAATAATATATATATCTTCTTATAAAAAAAACAAACAAGATCAGTTGACTATATTTAGGTGTGTCCATTCACACTACTTATAATACCTTCTCTCAAATACCCAAGAGGCTCCTCCTTCATGTCTGCCCAAATCTCACCTTCCCAATGAGACTCGCAGTCATCACCAAAGTCGAAATGGCAACTTCCAGTCTCTCATTCCCTGCATTTCCAATACTCTTCCCTACCTATTTTCATGTATTCATCATTCTCATCATCTTCTAATGTGCTTATCTATTAGTGTTAGTGTTTATTGTCCTCTCCTCCACGGAAACATAAAGCATAAATACAGATATTTTTGTATGCTTTGTTCACTGATAAATCCCAAGCACATAGATTAGTGCGTGGTACATAGCCGACATGAAAAAGAATTATCAAAAAAATGAATGGGTGACGAGATGAGGAATTTAAACAAAGGCTGCACAGGGCCCCTTCTCCACCCTCCTGTATATCTTGCCACTTCTTGCTTTACAAAAGCAAGTAGAACATGAACTGCTCAGCCCTCAAATTGAAATTTTAAGTGAACACAAGGTGTTTCATACAATGAGAAGAAAATAAAGAAATCACTTGTGTTATGACAGAAGGAATGGAATGTCAGAGAAGGATCAGGGAGATATAATTAAGATAAAAGAAACAGAACAGCAACCTGTAAACCTACTACAGAAAAAAAATAAGATAAAACTCAACTCTTCATACCAAAGACAAACCCAGTCCAAGTAAATAGAAATGTAACTCAAAGAATGAAAGGAAAACTCCTCAGGGCTGTTTTGTGCTATAAAACAATTACTAAAAACATAAACTCAATAAAGCGAGAGCTTGGAATTGTGCTTTTGACAATGATGAACTATCTTGTAGTAAACCTACCCTCTTACTGACAATGTGTAGAAAAGCCAAACAGAATTAAACATGTATGCGTGCATGCACGCGCGCGCGCGCGCGCGCGCACACACACACACACACACACACACACACACAGAGACACCATCTGAAGATATCAAAGAGCTACCAAGTCAGGACTGAAGGAAGTAAGATTTTATAAATTATGGAAAAGAGGCTGCTGAAACTGACATTTGGCACCATTTTTTATTCCTTGTTCTTAGCTGGGAGCTTTTACTGATTAAAAAAAAAAAAAAGAAAAAGCAGCAAGTCTAGAAGTTGAGAAAATTGTAGTTTACAAGGAGAGAAGCTGAGTAGAATTTCTGGAAGGCTCAGGGGGCTTGGATATAAACACTGGAGTACAAGTCCAAAAAGGAAGAAGAGATCTGATCATTCCAATGAGATCACAAATGTGTAGATACTCCAAAGTATAGTGAATCATAAATTGCCCAGCCTTGACAAAAAACAGGTTTGAATGAGTTCAATCTCTACTGGGATCAATGTGAAATTTATTCTTCCAATTGTTCACCAAAAGCAAAAGAAAGTCCTAGTTGGAGGAATATAACATTGAGCCTCAATTTATCTTGAAAAGATATCATATACAATGAGTAGTCAACCAAAAATAACTTGCCATGCCAAAAAAAGAAAAAAAAAAAAAGGAAGGAAAGAAGGAAGAGGGAAGGGAAAGGAAATGAAGTGAGGAAAAATGAAAAGATAAAGAATAAATTGATTTGACTGAAAAGAAGGAGAAAAAAAATAAGAAAATATTTGAATGGGAAATTTAAATATTAGAATTCTCAGATAAGAATATTAAAATAGTTGTAATTAATGCACTCAAGAAATTAAATGACAAAATAATGAATTTCAGCACCTACTGGATGTTACAGAGAATAATCAAATGGGAATTCCATGACCAAAAGACACATAACTGAAATTAAGAATTCAGAGGTTGGAATAGTTTCACTGTTGATTAGGCTGTCGATGTTATGAAACATCATACTTCCTGCCCAAGCAACTTAACTACATTAAAATGACATTGAAGAGCTGTGGAAACAATAAAGTCTAAATGATCTATATTGAAAAACACGGCAAGCCCTTTCCAAGTGAGGAATGACTGGCAGCTATTTTCATATGTAGGTGTAATTGTCCTGTCTGGTAGCATAGATGTGTCACTCAAAATCTTCAAGGCAGGACTTGTTGCCTCAGGGGCTAGGAATGCCGTCAGAAGATAGACTTTGGTTTTTAAACCCTTCAGTGATTGCCTGAACTGCAGAAAGCCAATTGGCCTAAAGTCATGGTCTTCTGGGGGGGGGGGGTGCGTCTTTACCTAATGACTGATTAGGAATCTTGACTCAACACAAGAAAACTGTGACTGGCCATTTTATTCCATAACTCCTTGTGGGATTGGTGGAGACTACCAAGTCTGCATTGCAGCCTAATTTGTCCTTCTATCTAAACCCACTTCTCTCCTCTCTCTTCCATTCATGTCAATTCCTAATAAACAAACTGTCCATTAGACTCTTGTCTTAGAGACTGCTGTACAGAGAACTCCACCTGTCAGAGTTATTGCCAATTGTGGCCAAAAAAGTGAACATTAAAATGAGGTTTTGGGGGAACATGGGTCATTCAGTCAGTTAAGCATCCAACTTCAGCTCAGGTCATGATCTCACAGCTCATGGGTTCAAGCCCCATGTCAGGCTCTGCACTGACAGCTTAGAGCCTGGAGCCTGTTTTAGATTCTGTGTCTCCCTCTCTCTCTCTCTCTATCCCCCCTTGCTTGTTCTCTCTCTCTCATTCTCTCTCTCTCTAAAATAAATAAATAAACTTTTAAAAAGTGGGGTTTTGGAGTTAGATTACTCTCTTCATCTGGCAATGAGGACCCCATCATTGGTGATAAGTGGAGCAGAGAGAGTTATTAAAGCTTTTAGCAGTGATGAATGCTGATGGTACACTTGGAAAAGTACACTAGCTGGTCAAATATATCAGCCAATGTTTGAAAAATTATGGGAGAGGAAAGGACCTCCACATATTAAAGACAAATAAGAAAATTCCATAGCTGATATCATACTCAATGGTGAAAAACCAAAAGCTTTCCCTCTAAGATCAGGAAGAAGGCAAGGATGTCCCTCTTACCACTTCTAATCAACACAGTGCTAGAAGTTCTAGCCAGAGCAATCAAATAAGAAAAAAGAAATAGAAATAATCCAAATTGGAAAGAAAGAAGTAAAATGGTGCTTGACTATAGTGATATGATCTCATTTACAGAAAATCCTAAAGATGCTATCAGAAACTACTATGGTATGAAAAAAAGGACCACTAAAACTAAAAAATAAATTCAGCAAAGTTGTGAGATATAAAATCAATATACAAAAATCAGAGACTGACATTGCGGTGGACTTTAGGCTGTCTTGTCCTATAAACACAAGTAGGTAACTACCAAATCATCCTAAATACCCCAGAAATTAACCTGAAGACTGACAGAACAAACTCCACAACTAAAAGGATAGTGGAGGCTACGCAGAAGAAGGTAGGAAGTGTGGAGACGTGGTTTAGGGGAGAAACAGATCATGGGTGCCACGAAGGGGAGGGAATTGTGGTCATGGAGGAGGGTGAGAGAGACAGAGAAGCACACAGGAATGCATCAGGAGAACATTTCCCTAAAGCCATTGGCCTGGAAAATGAGAGTGGCTGAAATTCACAAGTTCTTGCACCCAGTGGCACTTAAAGCCTGGAATTTAAAGGTCAGCGGGCTCAGCTGAGAGAGAGCCTGGAGGGGACTACACTGCTCCTAGAGAAAAGGTAGGCAAACAACCCCGGGAATGACAGTGTGGAAACTGTGATCTGAAGAGCACTGGGGGGCACACAATGGAGAGATTATTTGCCCTTCGGAACGCATCCTTGAAAGGCAACATTCACAGAGACCCCTCTCTAGGAACAAAGGAGCTGGCTAGTGCCATTTCCCTCTCCCACCGCTTAGCATAAAGAGAGAGCCACCTGTGGGAAGGAGGTCAGTGTTCACACTGGCCGCCTAACTTACATACACCAAGGCCCAACCTCTTGTGCTCTGGTGGGACTGTCCTTCTCAGTCACACTTGTCTCAGTCCCAGTGTCGCAGGCCTCTCCCCAGAAGACCAATACAAAGCCCTGCCCACAACGCATCTCCCAAGCAGAGAGTTCTGCAGGGCCTCAGTGGAGGTGGTGTCAGGTCTCATTTCACAAGCAGACCAGAGCACGCCTGGTTGAAACTTGCCATATTCAGGCAGGGGGACTGACAGCAGACAAAGAGAGCCTATGTAGATGACTAGCCTAAAGGATAGAGCAGCCAAACACAACAGCAGACAGAACACAGCATACACTGGAAACACTCCCTGAAGCACCAGGCTTTGGGCACTCCATGACCTCCTCTTCATAAGGCTATTACTTTCAGGGGAAGGAGACACAACTGACTTTTCTCACACAGAGAAGAAGTCAAAGACTTAGACAAAATGTGAAGACAGAGGAATTTATCACTAATGAAAGGAGAAGATAAGGCTACAGTCAGAGATCTAAGAGAAAGATATAAGCAACATGCTTGATGGATAATTTAAAGCAATGATCATAAGGATACTCGCTGGGATTAACAAAAGAATAGAAAACATCAGTAAGACCCTTACCACAGAGACAAAAGAGTTAAAAAATAATCAGTCGGGGATAAAGAGTGCAAGAAATGAGATTAGAAACAAACTCAGTGCAATGAATAGCAGGGTGGAAGAAGCAAGGAACAAATTAATGACCTAGAAGACAAAATAATAGAAAATAATAAATCAGAACAAAAGAGAGAAAGAAGAATTACACAACATGAGATAAACCTAGGCAACTCAGTGACTCTATCAAACATAATAACGTTCATATTACAGGAGTACCAGAAAAAGAAGAGAGACAAAAGGAGGCAGAAAGTTTATTTAAGGAAATAACAACAGAAAACTTCCTTAATCTAGGGAAGGAAACAGACATCCAGATCCAGGAGGCACAGAGAATTCCCATCAAAATCAACAAAATCAGGCCAACACTAAGGCATATAGTAATTAAACTTAAAAACTATAGTGATAAAGAAAAAGATCTTAAAGGCAGCAAGACAAAAGAAGTCCTTAGCTTACAAGGGAAGACCCATACAGTTAGCTGGAGATTTCTCAATAGAAACTTGGCAGGCCAGAAGGGAATGGCATGATATATTCAAAGAGCTGAATGGGAAACATCTGCTCCAAGAATACCTTCTCCAGCAAGGCTATCATTCAGAATAGAAGATCAGATAAAGAGTTTCCCAGACAGACAAAAACTAAAGGAGTTCATGACCACTAAAACAGTCCTGTAAGTAATATTAAAGGAGATTCTTTAAGTGCAAAGGAAAGACCAAAAATGACAAAGACAAAGAAGAATCAGAGAAAATCTCGAGAAAAAAAATGAAAAAACAAGTAATAAAATGGCATAAATACATCATCTATCAATAATTACTTTGAAAGTAAATGGACTGAACACTTCAATCAAAAGACGCAGAGTGTCAGCATGGACTAAAAAAAAAAACAAAACAAACAAGACCCATCTATATGCTACCTACCATTTTAGACATGAAGACACCTGCAGATTGAAAGGAGGGGATGGGAAAATACTTATCATGCATATAGATGTCAAAACAAAAGCCAGTATAGCAATACTTATATCAGAAAAATTAGACTTTAAAGCAAAGACTGAAACAAGAGACAAAAAAGGACACTATATAATCATAAAGGGGACAATCCAAAAAAAAGGTAGAACAATTTTAAATATTTATGCACCCAACATAGTGACATTCAAATATATAAGACAATTAAAAACAAACATAAAGGAACCAATAGATAATAAAACAAAAATAGTAGGGGACTTTAACACCCCACTTACATCAATGGACAGCTCATCTAAACAGAAAATAAACAAGGAAATAATGGCTTTGGATGACACACTGGGCCAGATGAACTTAACAGACATATTCAGAACATTCCACCCTAAAGCTGCAAAATACACATTCTTTTCAAATGCACATGGAACATTCTCAGAATAGATCACATATTAGATCACAAAATTGGCCTCAAGAAATAAAAAAGGCTGAAGTCACCGTGCATTTTTTCTGAGCACAATGCTATGAAACTAGAAGTCAACCACAAGAAAAAACCTGGAAGGCTAAACAATATCTTACTAAACAATGAATGGGTCAACCAGGAAATCAAAGAGGAAAACAAATACATGGAGACAAATGAAAATGAAAATACAATAGTTTAAAACCTTTGGGATACAACAAAAGCAGTTTTAAGAGGAAAATATAAGACTATCTCAAGAAGCAAGAGAAATCTCAAACAACCTAACCTTACACCTCAATGAATCAGAAAAAGAACAACAAATGAAGCTTAAAGCCAGGAGAAGGAAGGAAATAATAAAGATTTGAGCAGAAATAAATGATAAAGAAACTAAAAAATAATAAAACAGATCAATGAAATCAGGAGCTGGTTCTTTGAAAAAAATTAATAAAATCGATAAACCAAACTTATCAAAAATAAAAGATAAAGGACCCGAATAAATAAAATCACAAATTAGAGAGGAGAAATAATAACTAATACCACAGAAATACAAACAATTATAAGAGAATATTATGAAAAATGATTGCCAACAAATTGGTCAAACTGGAAAAAATGGAAAAATTCCTAGAAACATAACCTATCAAAACAGAAACAGGAAGAAACAGAAAAAGGGAACAGACTAATACCTAGCAAAGAAATTGAATCAGTAATAAAAAAAAAACCCACCAAAAGTCCAGGACCACGTGGATTCACAGGCAAATTCTACCAAAATCTAAAGAAGAGTTAATACCTATTCCTCTCAAACTATCCCCCCCCCGAAAAAAAAGAAGAAGAAAGAAAGAAAAGGAAATGAAGGAACACTTCCAAATTCATTCTATGAGGTCAGCATTACCCTGATATCAAACCCAGATAAAGACACCATTAAAAAAGAGAACTACAGGTCAATATCTCCGATGAATATAGATGTGGAAATTTTCAATAAAGACTAGCAAACTGAATCCAACAATACATTAAAAAATCATTCACCACAATCAAGTAGAATTTATTCCTGGGTTGCGATATAAGAGAGGTTTAATATTCACAATCAATCAACGTGATACACATTAACAAAAGAAAGGATAAGAACCATATGACCCTTTCAATAGATGCAGAAAAAGCATTTGACAAAGTACAATATCCATTCATGCTAAAATCCCTCAACAAAGTAGATATAGACCAAACATACCTCAATATAATAAAGGTCGTC
The DNA here is from genome assembly GCA_004024585.1 of Paradoxurus hermaphroditus. Lineage (NCBI taxonomy): Eukaryota > Metazoa > Chordata > Mammalia > Carnivora > Viverridae > Paradoxurus > Paradoxurus hermaphroditus. The sequence continues at coordinate 13,039 of PITB01028243.1, forward strand.
TATGAAAAGCCCACAGCTAGTATCATCCTCTACGGGGAAAAACTGAGAGCTTTACCTCTAAGGTCAGGAAGAAGAGAGGGATGTCCATGCTTACCATTGTTATTTAACATCGTGTTGGGAGTCCTAGCTTCAGCAATCGGACAACAAAAGGAAATAAAAGTAATCTAAATTACCAAGGAAGTAGTAAAACTTTCACTATTTCCAGGTGACATGATGCTCTATTTAGAAAACCCTAAAGACTCCACCAAAAACTGCTAGAACTTATAAACAAATTCAGTAAAGTCACAGGATACAAAATCAATGTACGGAATCTGTTACATTTCTAGACACCAACAGTGAAGTAGCAAAAAGAGAAATTAAGGAACCAATCCCATTTATAATTGCACCAAAACCATAATATACTCAAGAATAAACTCAACCTAAGAGGTGAAAGACCTCTACTCTGAAAACAATAAAATACTGATTAAAGAAATTGAAGATGACACAAAGAAATGGAAAAGCATTCCATGTTCATGGATTGGAAGAACAGATGTTGTTAAAATATCGACACTACCCAAGAAATCTATACATTGAATACAATCCCTATCAAAATACCACCAGCATTTTTCACAGAGCTAAAACAAACAATCCTAAAATTTGCATGGAACCTCGAATGGGCAAAGAAACCTTGAAAAAGAAAAGCATCACAATTCCAGACTTCAAGTTATATTACAAAGCTGTAGTAATCAAAACAGTATAGTACTGGCCCCAAAATAGACGCACAGACCAATAAAACAGCATAGAACATTCAGAAATGAACCCACAACTAAATGCTCTATTAAGCTTTGACAAAGCAGGAAAGAATATCCAATAGGAAAAAGACCATCTCTCCAACAAATAGTGTCGGAAAACTGGTCAGCAACATGCAAAAGAATGAAACTGGATCGTTTTCTTACACCATATCTAAAAATAAATTCAAAATGGATTAAAGACCTAAATGTGGGACTCCAAACCATAATAATTCGAGAAGAGAAAACAGTAACTTCTTTGACATTGGCCATAGCAACTTCTTTCTAGATATGTCTTCTGAGGAAAGAGAAACAAAAGCAAAAATAAACCATTGAGACTTCATTAAAATAAAAAGCTCCCTCACAGCAAAGGAAGCAATCAACAAAACTAAATGGCAACCTATAGAATGGGAGAAGACATGTGCAAATGACATATCTGATAAAGGGTTAGTATTCAAAGTATATTAAGAACTTATAAAACTTGATATACAAAACATGAATAATTCAATTTAAAAACTGGGCTGAAATGGACATGTGAAAAGATGCTCAACATCACTCATCATCAAGGAAATACAAATCAAAACCACGATGAGATATCACCTCACACCTGTCAGAATGGCTAAAATTAACAACTCAGAAAACAACAGATGATGGCGTGGATGTGGAGAAACGGGAACCCTCCTGCACTGTTGGTGGGAATGCAAACTGGTGCAGCCACTCTGGAAAATGGTGTGGAGGTTCCTCAAAAAATTAAAGATAGAATTACCCTACAACCTAGCAATAGAACTACTAGGAATTTACCTAAAGGACACAATGTACCCCAATGCTTACAATAGCACTTTCAAAAATAGCCAAATTATGGAAAGAGCCCAAACATCCATCAACTGATGAATGGATAAAGAAGATGTCATTTATATATACAATGGAATACTACTTGGCAATGAAAAGAATGAAATTCTGCCATTTGCAACAACGTGGATGGAAATGGAGGGTATTATACTAAGCGAAATAAGTTAGAGAAAGACAGATACCACATGCTTTCACTCATATGTGGAACTTGAGAAACTGAACAAAAGACCATGGGGGAAGGGAAGGGGAAAAAATAGTTTCAAACAGAGAGGGAAGCAAATGGTCAGAGACTCTTAAATACCAAGAACAAACTGAGGGTAGATGGTGGGGGGTCCAGGGGGGAGGGGAAAATAGGTGATGGGTACTGAGGAGGGCACTTGTTGGGATGAGCACTGAGTGTTGTATGTAAGCATTGAATCATGGGAATCTACCCCCAAAGCCAAGAGCACACTGTAAACACTGTATGTTAGCCAACTTGACAATATACTATATTTAAAATAAAAATTAAAAAAATTTTAAAAATGGGCCAAAGACACAAATGGAAATTTTTCTAAAGAAGACGTATAGATGGTCAACAGACACATAAAAAGATGCTCAACATCATTGATCATTGAGGACATGCAAATCAAAATCACAATGATGTATCACTTCACACCTGTCAGAATGGTTAAAATCCACAGTACAAGAAACAATGGGTATTGGTGAGAATGTGGAGAAAGGGGAGCCTTATTGTACTTTTGGTGGGAATGCAAACTGGTGCAGCCACTCTGGAAAACAGTATGGAGGTTCCTCAAAAATTTAAAAATAAACCACCCTATGATTCTGTAATTGCACTTCTAGGTATTCACCCAAAGAATACAAAAATACTGATTCAAAGGGATTGATGCAGCCCGATGGGTGTAGCCCCATCATCTACAATAGCCAAATAACAGAAATAGTACCAATGTTCATCAAATGAGGAATGGATAAAAAATATGTGGTATGTGTATATACAGATGTACATAAGAGTAATATTTCATATATTTATTTATATATAGTTATATTTATATATTTATGTGAAATATTACTCAGGCATAAAAAAGAATCAATTCTTGCCATTTGCAACCACATGGATAGAACTAACTAGAGAGTGTTATGCTAAGTGAAATATACCAGTCAGAGAAAGACAAATGCCATATGATTTCACTCGTATGTGGAATTTAAGAAACAAAACAAATGAGCAAAGGGGAAAAAAGAAAGATAGAGGTAAATCAAGAGAGAATCTTAACTACAAGGAACAAACTAATAGTTACCAGAGGGAAGGTGGGCAGGGGGATGGGTGAAATGGGTGATGAGGATAAGGTATGCACTTCCGGTGATGAGCACAGGGTGTTGAACAGAAATGTTGGATCAGTAAATTGTACACCTGAAACTAATATAACACTGGAATATAATAACTGGAATTTAATATAAAATTTCAAAATAAAAAGGGAAAAATTAAGTTTTTAAAGTGTGTAACAACTCTCCAAAAATAAAATAAAATAAACATAAAAAATCAGCTGCATTTCTATGCACTAACAATGAACAATCTGAAAATAAGAAAAGTAATCATATTTATAGCAGCATCAAAATGAATAAAATATTTAGGAATAAACTTAATAAGGAGATGAGTACACTACTATAAAACATTGATGAAAGAAATTAAAGAAGATACAAACAAATGGAAAGGCATCCCATGTTCATGAATTAGAAAAGTTAATATTATTAAAATGTCCACACTATGCAAAATGACCTAGAGATTCAATGACATTCCAATAAAAATGCCAAAAGCATTTTTACAGAAAGAGACAAACTATTCTGCGATTCATAGGAAGCCACACATGCAAACACACGCATGCTCAAGCGTGCGCGTGCACACACACACACAAACACACATCAAACCAAACAGGCAAACAGTCCTGAGCAGTATGAATAAAGCGAGAGGAATCCCACTCTCTGATTTTGAAACATATTACAAAGTTATAGTATTCAAAACAGTACTGGCATAAAAACAGACCTACAGATTAATGTAATAGAATAGAAAGCGCAGAAGTAAGTCTGTGCCGTATGGCCAGCTGATCTTCAACAAAGGTGCTAAAAATACACAGTAAGGAAATAATAGTTTTTCAACGGTTTTGAGAAAACTGCATAGTCACATGCAAAAGAAAGACATTGGGTTCCTATCTAACACCACACACTAAAACTCAAAATACATTAATGAGTTAAATACAAGACCTAAAACTATAAAACTTGCAGCAGGAAACACAGGGGAGAACCTTCTTGATATTGAAGTTGGCAATGATTTCATAGATACACCACCAAAAGCACAGGCAGCAAAAGCAAAAATAAACAAGTCAGATTTCATCAAACTAAAAAACTTCCGCACAGCAAAGAAAACAATCGGCAGAGTGAAAAGTCAACCTAGAGAATGGGAGAAAATATTTGCAAACCATACATCTGAATATGAGGTTACTCTCCAATATATAAGGAATATCCACAACCCAAAAGCCAGAAAACTAATAAGGTGCTTAAAAATGGGCTAAGGACCTAAACAGCCATTTCTCCAAATAAGACAAAACATGGCTAATAGGTACAGAAAAAAGAAAGTTGAATGACACCAATCATGAGGGAAATGCAAACCAAAACCACAATATCACCTCATACCTGTCAGAACAGCTATAATTAAACAACAACAACAACAAAAAAAAAAAACCCAGAGAAGTACTGGCATGGATGTGGAGAAAAGGGGACCCTTATAAAGTGTTGGTGGGGATGCAAAATGGTGCAGCCACTATAGAAAACTGTATGGAAGTTCCCCAAAAATTACACATAGAACTACTATCGTACCCAGGAATCTTATTTTCTGGGTATTTATGCAAGGAACTGAAATCAGAAACTCAAAGGGATATAAGCACTCTCGTGTTCACTGCAACACTGTACGCAATAGCCAAGAAACAGCCTGACTGTCCATTAACACTGGAATGGAGACAAAATGTGGTATGTACTCATAGTGGAATATCAGACAGCCTTTAAATTCTAAGGAAATTCTGGAACAGGCACAGCATGCATGTTCCTTGAGGACACTACGCTGAGGCAAAGAAGCTGGTCACAGAAAGACAAACGTTACATGATTCCACTTAAAGGAGGTATCTATGATCAAAGTTATAGAATCAGAGAGTGTAACGGTGGTTGCCAGGGGCTGGTGGGGGGAGAGGAAAATGGAAGTTACTAACCAAGGGGCATAAAGTTTCAGTTAGGCAAGACGAGTGAGTTCCAGAGATCCATTGTGCGTCATTGTACGGTCAACAATATTGTACTGTGCACTTAAGAACTTGTTATGTGGGTAGATCTCATGTTAAGTATTCTTATCACAATAAAATTTTTAATACTTAAAAATTTTTTTTAATAATTATTTATTTTTGAGAGTGAGTGGAGGAGGGGTAGAGAGCGAGGGAGACACAGAATCCAAAGCAGGCTCCAGGCTCTGAGCTGTTAGCACAGATCCTGACACGGGGCTCGAACCCATGAACCGCGAGATTGTGACCTGAGCCGAAGTCGGATGCTTAACTGACTGAGCCATCCAGGTGCCCCATCACAATAAAAATTTTATTTATTTTTATTTATTTTTAAATTTTTTTTATTGTCAAATTGGTTTCCATACAACACCCAGTGCTCATCCCAACCCGTGCCCTGCTCATTGCCCGTTACCCACTCTCCCCCCCTGCCATACCCCCCTCAACCCTCGGTTTGTTCTTAGTATTTAAGAGTCTCTTACGTTTTGTCTCCCTTCCTCTCTGTGGCTTTTTTCTTTCCCCTCTTCCCCTCCCCCCTGGTTTTCTGTTAAGTCTTGCAAAGTCCACCTATGTGTGGAAACATATGGTATCTGTCTTTCTCTGGCTACAATAAAAATTTTAAATAGAAACAATTTTTCATAAAAATGTAAATATATATATAGGAAACAATAAGTAAAACAATTATGGAGTACAATACCTATTGCCAAACTCATCGACACACCGGAAAAAGATAAGGAAAGACTATAAGCAATTGAAAGACCAGCGTGAAAGACAGAGTACCCTCTAGGTAGAATGTAAGAGGCTCCGAAAAGCATCTCACAGTAGCAGTGCAGAGAGATCTAAGCCTGGGCCCAGGACTTAATCACCAGAGGAGCAGAGCTTCCAGAGCTAACCTCTCAGCCATGGTGAGCCTTTTGTGCCAAGATGAGAGTCTTGTTTGCAAAAGAATAGGACGCCAACATGTGAGACAGGATATCTAAATTGAAAACTCTGGACTTTTTTTTTTTAGTTTTGAAAACCCTGAACATCTTAAATCCACCAATTTCCCTAAAACTTCTGAGCCTTCAGAAGTGGCCCATCCCCCCCCAGCAAGAGCTAGCACTCCGTTCCCTTGAAGATAATTCAAAGGGCTCCCCCTGTGAGGCCAGGATGCACCCCAGGATGTGCCCCTCGCTTCCTTCCTGGCTACTAGGCCTATAATTCAGGTGAAGTCACGTGATACCCCAAGCAGTGGTGTGTGGGGTGTGAAAAAGGAGCAAAGGAATATACCGCAAAGACACCGCTGGTCAGTCCCAGA
>PITB01028244.1:0-19248 GCA_004024585.1 Paradoxurus hermaphroditus
GGGGGGCATCAGCGGTGGCCCATGAGTGAATGAACGGGAGACAGCGAGTGAGGGATGAGTTGCCGAATCAGAAGCAAGCTGGGTCCCCTACGGCCTGCACCCCAGCGGCGACAGCCGGCTGTCCAGCAGCAAACGCGGCTCGGGATCCACAAAGTAAACACCGCTCCGGGGACACGCCTGAGCCCTCAGGACAGCCCCTTCCTCCTCCCGCCGTCGGCCCCGCAGACACGGCCCGGCCTGGCTCTCTCCCACCCTGCTGGCGGGGAGCACTTGAAGAAGGCACCATTTTTCAAGAGGGTCGGCGATTTCTTTTCCGTCCTGTCCGCTGGCGTGGCGTCCGGGAGGCCGCGGGCTTGGAGCGATGGGCCGGCCGCGGGCGCCGGCTCCTGAATTATTAACTGCGCCGGGGAGAGAGCTGCTTACGGATGCGGTCCATCCAGCAGGCCCCAGACTTCCAACAGGCAGGGGCAGGGGAGGGGCGGGACGGGGAGGGACTCAGCGGCCGGCGGAAGGCGGGGAGGAACCCACTGGCCAGATCTGAAGCCACTGCTGCCCAGCGCTCCCTCGGCCTCCATCCCCCGGCCTGGAAGCAGTTCGTTCCTCTCCAGCTCCTCACGCCGCAGTGCCTGCTTGGGCGGACTCACGCACCTGAGCCCTCCTCTCCCACCCCCTGCAGAACCGGCGGGCAGAGGGCGGAGTCTAGAAGGTCAGGTGCATTCTGAGACCCAGACTCCTGGGCTGCGGCGTGTGGCGGGTAGGGAGCCGGGCTGGGTGTCTGAGGCTGGGTCCCCAGAAGCAAGGCTTGAGATGGCGGTTCTTAGAAGAGGCGTTCCAAGGAGAAGGGGAGTAAGGGACACAGGGCGGGGCTGGGGGCCGGCCTCAGGAGGACCCCACGGGGACCTCTGAAGCATCTCCCGAGGCTCAGGGTGGGTCCCACCCCCAGTCCAAGGCCCTTTGTACCCCCACACCCTAAACGGACATAACCTCCTGGGTGGAATAGCTTCAGTCCAAATGGGCAATATTCCGGAGAAGGGAAAGCCATGAGCCACTAGTGACAACTTGGGCAGGTAGTCCACACTGGTGTGGCGGCCCCACAGAGTGATCAGGACCCCAGCTCCTCCTGGATCTCCACTCCACCCTCCTCCAGACGCGGGCCGCGTCCTCGTGGCCCAAGGTGGCTGCCAAAGCTCCCTCAACACATCTCCATCCAGCACGTCAATGAGCAGGGGAAGGGAGGAGACGAGAAAGGTTCCACCCCTCTTTTTTAAGGAGACTCCCTAAAAGTCTCATACAACACAGCTCCGTGGAGCCGTAAAGGAGGTAACGAAACCCAGTCTTCATTCCGGAAAACAATGTAAGGGAATAAAAACTGGAGTTCTGTTCCTCATCACGGAGGAAGGAACAGATATTGAGATAAATACTCTCCACGAGCCCTTCTCCCCTCAGAAGCTAAAGGGTCGGATCAGGCGGCGAAGGGTATAAACCAACACGCCGAGGGTTCCCGCCAGAACACAGGAACCACCGAGGGCTCTGCACGCCAGTCCCCGGATCTTTCTCAAACAAAGCAGAGTGAGTATCCAGCACCCTGCTTACCCCTACGCTGGCTCCCCATCGCCCTCAGAGTCAGCTCCGAACACAAGGCCTTAACTTGACCTTAATGCCTTACAGGATCCAGCCTCTTCCCGGGGCACCCTCGCCACGTACCCCGGGGCCCCTTGCTGTCCCCACAAAAGTACTTTTCCTTCTCTCTCTTCTGGGGCTTTTTTTTATAAATGTTATTTTTAAAAAAATTTTATAGTCTGGGACCCCCTCTTCCTTCCCTTCTGTTCCCACCCAACTCTCTCCGTAGGCTTTAGCTCAGGTGTGGCCTCCACCAGAAAGCCCTCCCTGGTCACACCTCGGGCTGAATTTAGGGGCGACTCCCGCACCCGCGACCTTCTCCTTCCCCCCACCTGGGTCTGAGTCACCGTGAGTGGTAATTTTCCACTTCCTTGACGGTTTCTCCTCCAGGGAGACGATGTCCCACGTGCTGAGCATAGAGTAGACGCTCAGTAAGTGTATGAAGGAAGGGAAGAGAGAGGTCTGAAACGGAATAGATCCCAGCTCCCCCCCCATGCTTTGGGGTATATATCTCCCTAGGGACAGAGGCCTCAATGGGTACCCAAAGTCCTTGCCATCACTGGGGCCTCAAAGAGGCATAGTTCCAAGTTGGCAGGATTGCTACTCAGAGAGGGACAGAATTTATCAATGGTCACACGGCAACATGGGGGCAAAACTGCATGGAAAATTGCGATCCGAACTCTGCTGTGCTGTTGGCTTTGGTTGACTTCTCCAGGCGCCCCTCCCCCCACCAAGGGCTCCGGGAAAACTCAAGGCGATGGAGCCGGGGGCGGCGGGGGCTGGGAAGGGCCGGGCACAGAAGGTATTTCCTCTTGTAGGTCTTCACGGGCATCAGCTCCATGAATTATTCACCGGAAAATCTGCTTGAGGTAGTGTCTTAGTCTTAATTTTCAATTCCCCGAATGCTGGCCAATTCTGTGCTGAAAAGCTCTCAATTATTAATGTTTCTAAAACAATATTTGTTTTCTCTGCATCTGGCAACAGCCGAGGCCCCGGAGCCAGCCTTCCTGCTCCCGAAATTCCCACCGAGAAGTTCGCCCTGCTGACGAAGCATTTCAAAGGGGTCAGGGGTGTGTTAGGGTGGCAGCCAGACCGAGAGCATTAAGCCCAGGAAGAGACGGGGCCTGAAAGGTTCTCTGTTATCGGGAACTCCCAGGACGAAAGAAGCTATAAAAATAGCAAAAACAATGATGACACCGTATTGGTGTCTTATGTGCCAAACGGGAAGCTAAATGCTTTATTCTACTTGTTTGACTCCGTTTTCTTTTGAAATTCAAATAATTCCTTTCAATTGGAACCGATTCTTAAAACTGCCTTTAGAGTCAAAGCCGTAAAAACCGTAAGGAGAATTGCATTTTTTTAAGTGTCTTTCTTTATTTTGAGAAAGAGAGCGTGCACGCGCAAGAAAGGAGGGGCGAAGAGAGACCGAGGGAGAGAGAGAATCCCGAGCAGGCTCCTGGCCGTCAGCACGGAGCCCCACGCGGGGCTCGAACCCACGAACCGCGAGATCATGACTTGAGCCGAAACCAAGAATCGGACACTTCACCGACTGAGCGGCCCAGGCGCCCCTGGATGTGATAAGGAGAATTTCTAGATAAGGCAGAAGTATTTCTATGCTAACAAAACCGGATCTGACTTGGGACTGGAATCTTTAACCCAACTGTGGAAAGTGGAGGGGGCCGGGGAAGGGGGGGGAGATGATTATTTACAGAAAAGGGTATCAGAGGCACACACCTGGCGACAGAAGATACTTCGGTATCTGCTGGCACCTCGGAGGGAGTTCTCAAAGAGCTTTGTTTTATTTCCTTGGATTCTGAGATGCCTCAGGGCCTTCTTCATCCTCGATCTCGGGAGCCAAATAGTACCTTCCACGCCCCACACCAGCAACCTTCCGCTCTGCGACAAGGGGCCGTCTGCAGGCACACTCAGTGTTACTCTAGGGGAGAGCGGGGTCGCTTTGGCAAAGAAATTCAGGAGGCGCCTGGGGGGCTCAGTCGGTTAAGTGTCTGACTTCAGTTCAGGTCATGATCTCACAGTCTGTGAGTTCGAGCCCCGCGTCCGGCTCTGTGCTGACAGCTTGGAGCCTGGAGCCTGCTTCCGATTCTGTGTCTCCCTCTCTCTCTGCCCTTCCCCTGCTCTCATTGTGTGTCTTTCTCTCTCAAGAATAAATAAACATTTTTTAAAAAACTTTTTAATTAATTAATTAATTAACTTAATTAAACTAAACAGAGCCTCAAGAACTTCTGGGACTATTACAAAAGCTCTAACACTGGATTCTCCAAAGAAAAGGAGAAAGAGGGTAGCACTGAAAAGAACTTGGAGATGTAAGTGCAGAAAACTTAACACATTTGGCAAAGGACATAAACCCACAGATGCAAAAAGCTCGGCCAACAGGATCAAACCAAAAAAAAAATCCACACCAAAATGTATCTTATTCAACTTTCAAAAACTAAACAAAAATTGGAAGTCAGTGAGAAAAACAATACTTTATCTATGGGGAAAATGATTTGAAAGACCATGGATTTCTCATCAGAAGCCACAAAGGCTAGAAGAAAGTAGAGCATTTTTCAAGTGCTGGAAGAAAAGATAAAGGAAAACTAATAGAATTTGTCACCAACAGGCCTCCTTTAAAAGAACAACTAAAGGAACTTCTCTAAACAGAAAGGAAAGTATTAAAGAAGAAACCTTGGGACATCAAGGAGGAAGAAAGAGCAATAAAGAGTAAATAAAGAGATCCAGTTAATGCAGTATGTTTTCATTTCCCCTTGAGTTTTCTAAATTATTTTTGATGGTTGTTTCAAAAATTATAACACCCTTTGATGTGTTTCTAAATGTATGTAGAAGAAATATTTAAAATTATATTGTGAAGGGGTGGATAAAAAGATGTAAAGAGAGGAAAGCCTTCCATGCTTCACTTAAGTTGATGAAATACTGGCAAGAATAGGCTGTTAAAAAGTATGTATGTATATATAATAGATATTCAGGAAGACCACTAAGAAAAAGCATAAAACAATATGTACTCAAAAATACTATCAATTAATCAAAATGGAACTCTAAAAATTATTCAAGTAACCCACATTAAGTCGAGAAAAAGAAAACAGAGAAATGAAAAACATAACAAAGATAAAACAACAACAAAAAAACAAAAATGCAAACGTAAGCCCTAACATAGCAGTAATTACATTAACTGTAAGTAGTCTAAATACATCAATTAAAAGACAGAGATTGGCAGAGCAACCCAGCTTCACGGTCTTTACAAGAAGCTCCCTGCAAATGTAACAAGATATGTAGATTAAAAGTATAAGGATGGTGGGGTGCCTGGGTGGCTCAGTCGGTTAAGCATCTGACTTTGGCTCAGGTCGTGATCTCGCAGTTCATGGGTTTGAGCCCCGCATCGGGCTCTGTGCTTACAGATCAGAGCTTGGATTTCAGATTCTGTGTCTCCCTCGCTCTCTACCCCTCCCTCGCTTGTGCTCTATCTCTCTCTCAAAAATAAATAAACATTAAAAAATAAAAAATAAAAGTATAAAGATAGAAAGACATATATCCTGAAAACCTAAGCAAAAAAAGCAAGATATGTTAATTTCAGATAAAGTAGACTCCAGAGTAATTGCCAGAGACAGAAAGGAACACAATCTAAAGATAAAAGAAAGAGTCCCTCTGTCAAGAAGACAAAGCAATCTTACGTGCGTTTGCATCAAACAACAGAAGTACAAAACATGTGCAGCAAAAACTAATAGAACTGAAAGGAGAAATAGACAAATATACACTCACAGTTGGAGACATCAATACCCCCTCTTGTTACACTGATAAAACAACTGGTCAGGAAAATCAGTAAGGATATAGAACTCAACAATACCAGTGACCGGCAGGATTTATGGAACACTCCACCCAGTATCAGCATAATACATGTTCTTTTCAAGGGCTCACAGAATATACACCCAGATAGATCAAATCCTAGCATAGAAAACAAACCTCAATAAATGTAAAAGAATTCCAATCACATAGAGTGTGTTCTCTGACTGTCGTAGAATCAAACTAGAAATAAGTAACAGAAAAAAAAACAAAACAGTAAAATCTCCAAACATTTGGAAACTAAAAAATATCCTTTTTTTAAGTAGGGGTCATGCCCGGTGCGGAGCCCAACATGGGGCCCAAACTCATGACCCCGAGATCACAACCCTAAGATCAAGACCTGAACTGAGATCAAGAGTTGGGCACTTAACCAACTAAGTCACCCAAGCATCCCTAAAAAACATACTTCATGAGTCAAAGGGGAAGTCTCAAAGGAAATTAAAAATACATTGAAGTGAATGAAAATGAAAATATAACAAAATTTGTAGACACAGATAAGGAAATGTTGACAGAGAATTGATAGCTTCCGTAAGTACTTACATGAGAAAAGAATAAAACTCTCAAACAATAATCTAAGCTACCGTCTCAAGAAACTAGAAAAAAAATAAGCCTACAAGAAAGCAGAAGAAAGATAAAAACAAAAATCAGCAAAACCAAAAATAGAAAAACAGTAGAGAAAATCAATGAAACATAAATCTGGTTCTTTGAAAAAAATCAATAAAATTGACAAATTTCTAGGAAGACTGACAAAAACAAAAAGAGAGGAGACACAAATTGCCAATATCAGGAGTGAACCAGAGATATGACTACGGACCCTGCAGGCGTCGAAGGACGAGAATAAAGGACTACTTCAAACAACACACACCGTCCACACACACAAACTTGATAACTTAAATGAAATGAACGGTTCCTTGAAAAGCACAAACTACCACAACTCACCCAATATGAAGTAAGTAATTTGGATAGCCCTATAACTATTTAGAAAAGCGAATTTGTAATTTAAAAACTCCCCAAAGAAGTCTCCAGGCCCAGACGGTTTCACTGGAGAATTCTAGCAAACATTGAAAGGAAAATAACAATTCTACACAATCTCTTCCAGAACATAGAAGAGGGTGGCACTCTTCCAATTCGTTTTATGAAGCTGGTATTTCACTGACACCAATATCGGGTGAAGACAGCACAGCAAAAGGCAAACCAGACATCGGTAGTGAAGATGTAAACCGATAAAGGGTATGCCAAGGGGCAAACTACCCCTGTGGGCACCGGGAGCTCAGTCCCACTGGGGACCCGCTGAGGAACCAACCGGAACTGCTACTGGAGACAGAATTGGCCCACTGGAGGACAGGGAGCCTGAGGAACTCCCATCCCCCATTGGCTGGAAGTAGCCCCGGGGGTGTTAGCTCCCTGGTACATCTGGGTAGTGCGTGCACAGAGCTGAGTGTCCTCTGGAGGCTTTGGAGCAGTGCCGTCTAATAGGACTTTTACCATGATGGGAATGTTTTGTCTCTGTCCGATACAGTACCCATGGCCACATGTGGCTACTCAACACTTGAACTGTGGCTGACGTGACTGAGGAACCGAATTTTCGCTTTATTTAATCTTAACGATCTTAAATTCGCATGGTCAGACGTGGGCACGGCTGCCATACTGCACAGGGCGTCTTTGGAGAAAGCAAAGCAGAGACCTCACAGGGCGCTTACAATACTGGGCGCTGGAAGGAGCCGAGAGTTGTCCACCGTAGCTGTGCTGAAGGCACCTGCGAAAGAGGGAGAGGAATCAAGAGAACTTAGTATTGGATTAGGTTTGTGGGCTGAGTGGTTTCAAGCAGGGTGTGCTAGAGACGGCCACAGCCTCTACGGGCGATGTTTCCGGGGACCGACTGAACCGGTGCTGCGGGACACGATGTGGACCCGTATGTTCCTCGGGCATTTCACGGCGCTCTAAAGGGGAACATAATCCCGGCGGCGCTTCTGCCAGAAAAGCGATGCAAAGTCCCCACCGGAAGAAAGCGATTCAGGCAGACCGTGCTGATGGCGGACTGAGCTCTCGCAATGCCTCCATGCTGACACGTTGTAATTTCTTCTCGATGGTTAGACATACTCTGTTGTTACTCAGTCGAACTCCCCTGAAACGGTTGCCAGTAGCCCAATTCAAAGGTTAGCTAGATACATTAGTGGCACATTGCTGTGTATTTGGCCCTAATGAGGTGTATAGGAGAGGCACTGGCCAGACCACAAGGGCTCCAAAGGTGGAAACTGCTGGTGGCTTGGTTCTCCGTGGCCACGGCCGTTGGCCCCAGGCCAGCCGTCCCCGAGAAAGAGCCTCTTGTAAACCAAGACGCGAGAGCAAAGAGTTAAGAGGGCAGGCGCGGTTTCCCCGAGGGAAATAATCCGTCGTAGGTCTGCGGCAGCTGCCGCAACAAAATACCAGACGCTGGGTGGCTTCCGCCGAGAAATCTACTGTTAACAGTTCTGGCGGCTAGAAGCCCGAGGTCAACGTGACGGAAAGCACGGCCAGGGTGAGAGACATCATCTTGGCTTAAAGACAGCCAGCCGCCTTCTTGCTGCGCCCTTGCGGGCCTACCAGGGCTGGCCTTGTACAGATGCATCCGCCTAAACTGAGGGGACTAACATCCCCTTGGCTCTTTTGCTTACTCCAGTTAGTGGCATCTCTGAGCCGCCAAACGGAATAAGCAAAAGAGCGAAAAAGATTCGGTCGCCTCTGTGTAGAAGGGTAGGTGTGTAGTCAGCCATCCCACACTCGTATGACCGAAGTGTACTGAGCACCTGCTGTATCCCAGACACCGAGCTGTGTGCCGCGGGACACCAGGGGAACACGTCCGGGCATCCCCGGTCATGATGCGGACTTAAGCTCAGCAACAGTAAATGATGAGGAGTCATTTTTCCAAGTAAAGGAAGCGCGGATGGCAGTGGAGGGGTGTTCCCAGCAGCGGGGACAAAATCTAGGCAAAGAGCTTGAGGTCAGAGGCCATGACACATTTGGAAAAGAGAACGGCCAACACGCCTGGAGCAAACTCCTTCGTCCGCAGCCCCCAGCAGCACCAGGGTGTCATAGGCGCCCAGTCTCTTAGGTCAGATGTCAGTGGCACATCTTCAGTAGCACCCCACAACTCCAGGATGGAGCCCCAAGTCAGGAAGTTCCTCTAAAGGGCAGTGAACAAAAACAGGGCCCTGGAATCTGAAAGGGCAGGATCTGAGTCCTGGCTCTGCCTCTCCTGGGAGCACTGACTCCGGGGACCTCCCATCCCACAAACGTCGGCCGGCTGCCCACCGGGTGGCAGATGTCGTGCCGGGCGCCTGTGACACGACAGACGCGGGTCGCTTCCAGCCTGGCAGGGGAGACAGACCATCGACAAACAGGTAATGATCACGCGGGATCGGCACAATGATGGAAACACACAGGGTGTCAGGATGGAGAGAACGGGAGAGGGGGCTCCGTTTACATAGGGAGTCAGGGAAGACTTCTTGGCGGAGGTGACATCTGAGCCAAGACCAGAAGATGAATAACAGCGCCCAACTGCCAGGGGGCGTTCTGAGAACTACATGAGGTAATGTCCATAGAGCGCCAAGTGCACGGCTTAGCGTGTAGGCAGAGCTCAAAATATACTGGCTTTTCACCCGCCACTAAAATCTAAGCTCCTTCACGGTGAGGAACAAATCTGTGTTTGCCAGGATTGTGCCTGGCACGTGCAAAGAGCCGAATGAATTAATGAATTTCATATTTCCTTGGTTATTGCGCTGCTACTAAAGTCTACCTCTTCTTCATTTTTGAAGGACGGTTTGAGCTTTCTACCTGCCGTCAACGATAACGCCCCCATTAAGAGGCGAGATCTCCTGTTAAGCGTCCTTATCACAATAAAATAAAATAAAAAGCATTTACTGAGTTCATTTATAATAATAATAACAACAGGAGTCGCAGTGAGAGTAACATTTGTTAGTAGTATGAGCCATAGGAGCAGTAATACTCACAGCAGTAGTCACAGAAGAAAGAATACTAGCAATTCATACTACGGTCGACCCTCTCGGTGAGGACGCTGCGTTGCAATGGAACGAATAAGATTTCGAGGCAGGTAGAGCCACGCTGGAATCCTGGTCCAGAGACAGGGTTGCTGTGAGGCAGCTGAATCTCCTTCCTCTAAGCCTCAGTTTTCTCATCTATATGACGGGGATAACAATGTGTGTCTCACAGGCTGCTGTAGGGATAGGGGAGGTTTAGGCAGGGTGACCGGGACAGAGCAGGCCCCCAATAAATGGTGGCTGTCGAGACGACACGCATGCCTTCCAGGTAACCGAGCTCCAGGCATCTGACACTCCACCGCCTTCCTCGGGGACAGACGGGGAAGCAAGGTGGACGTGTGCGGATGAGGGCTTGCAGCTTCCAAGGGCTTCCCACCGCGTAGCCATTACTCATCTGGCTTGAGCGACCTCAGTTCCCTGGTCACTCCCAGGCCGCTCTGGTCTGGGAAGCAGAGGCCCCTTGGAAAATTACTGCACTGAACTAAAACTAGGTAAGGGTTCTCGGCTGAAATTCCAGCAGGCAGAGAAATGGTTTGGACGTAATGAACTGTCAAAAAATTCATATCTATCAATCAACAAGAAAAAGTAAAGTAAGCCAATTGCAAAATGGACAACGTATAGAAAAGGCAAAGTAGAGGAGGGGGCCACAGGCTTGCCTATGAAGAGAAAGCCCAGCAAAGGATCATGGGACTGGAAGGTAAAACAATGAGCAGCGCCCAGGGGGCTCGGTCGGTGAAGCGTCCGATTCTTGGTTTCGGCTCAGGTCATGATCTCATCGTTCGTAAGTTTGAGCCCCGCATCAGGCTCTGTGCTGACAGCATGGAGCTTGCTTGGGATTCTCTCTCTCTCTCCCTCTCTCTGCCCCTCCCCCACTCACTCTCTCTCTCAAAATAAATAAACTTTAAAAATAAATAAAATAAATAAATAAGACAACGATAAACACTTTTAGATCTATTCAAATGGGGGGGAAAATGTGGACTGAAGGTGTCCAGGCTCTGTAACAGTGTGGAGACATGCGTACTTACAAGTAGCGTCGCTGGAAATGAAAACTGGTCGGTTTAGGGAGGCAATCTGACAGTGCCTACCGCAATTTAAAAAGGGTATATTGGGGTAGGATCCCCTCTCTAGGGAAAGAAAAAAAAAGAAAGAAAAAAACAACAAAACCTCGAGGCAACCTGGCTATACACGTACGTGACAACATCCCTCACAACCTCGTAACACGAGACCACTTAATCAGACTGCGTGTTTGTGTGTTACCCTATATGAAAGACAAAGAAGTAAAAGATATATAAAAAACTATGCCACGTGCCGTTCGGGGCTCAGTTCTTTGGGTACGAACCCAACTGAGCGGAGCCGGCAGGAGTAAAGTTGCCTCCTGGAAAGAAAAGCCTCGAGGTCACGACTCTCCACGCAAGAATCCAGCTATGATATTATTTTAGCCACCGCTACGTGAGTACTTTGGAGAATTACTCGCATACGGGCCCAAGGAGGCATAAGGGGCGGGTGGTCACTGCAAGCATCGTTTGTAATAGAGAAAATTTAGAAACACTATAAATGTCTACAGATATAGAAATGGCTAAATTAAAATAATACAACCAGATTATGGAATATTAGGAGATAAATAAAGAGAATGAGCTGGGTCTAGATGAATGACCACAGACAGAAGAAGCCCAAGACATATTAAGTGACAGAAGAGTGTCGTAGAATAATAAGCACTGTATAATCCCATCTGCGTTGGAATAAATGGAAGAAAACAACGTATAGTTTTCTATAGGAATGGGTGTGTGCGTCCACACGTGTGTACACATGTGTGAGTGTGCGCTGATACATGGAAAATGGCTGAAAGAAAACACATTTAACTGAGTTGTTACATCTGGAGGGAAAGGGGGATGGGTAAAGGGGGATTTCAAGTGGAACTTTAGTGTTAGCGATACCTGAGTTTTTTCCAGAATGTATCCATGTGAGAGAAGACATCTACAGCGTATAAAACAAGCTGACAGAGTATACTATTCAAATTGTATTGAGCACTCCCATGAATTGGTCGGAAGAAGACAAAACGGAAGAAAGTGGCAAAAGATGTGAACGGGAACTTTCCAGAAAAGGAAATTCGAGCCACCAATAAACATATAAAAGACGCTCGATCTCATTTGTAATCATAAAATGCAAATTAAAGCCACAATGAGATACCAGTTTCCACCAAACACGGGCAAAAATTTTTAAGTAAAATATTAGCAAATGGGGCAGGGACGTGCGACAGCGGGAATTCTCACACACGGCTGGCGGGGTATAAACTGGCCCGACCGCTTTGGAAGCCAGGTGGGATCTCGCTCTCGAGTTTTAGGTAAGAAAACCCCGTGACCCAACAGTCTCACCCCCAGGCGCACACCTACCCAAATGAGTCTGTCGGGAGACATAATTAAGAATGTTCGTAATCCCCCCACACTGAAATCAATCTGAGCGTTCATCACCGACGGGGTGGGTAAATCTGTCGTCAGCTCACACGACAGTACACCAGACAGCGGCAAGAATGAATACGACATTAGCACAAAATTCAGGATGGTGGTAATTTTTGGAAAGGAGTGGGGGAGATGTTTGTTACCGCAGCATTACACAGACTGCCCTGACTGTTACAGTCAGAGAGGGAGACAATGGCAGGGACGGCACTGAGCAGGGATGAGAACAAGAAAGGACTGGAATTCACAGAACCTGCCCCTCTCTTTGTCGGCGCCCCCCAACCCCAGGTCTGGTCCCACAGTGCTGCTGTCGGAGCCACGGCCACGGCCCAGGCCCCTGACACTGAGGAAGACAGACAGAAAACGACACCGTTGTCTTCATCTTCATTCCGGCAGTTTCACTTGAGTTCCCTGCAAGGGGCCTGGGGAGCCCTCTCCCTTTCTCTTCATTGCATTTTAAGGATTCCTCATTCCCTCTGCCATGTCTGTATTCCTCCCAAACTCTGTCAGCTCCGCCGAGCAGCCACAAACCGGAAGCTGTTGGAAAAAGAATCTGCAGAGAAGAAAGTCAAAGCGGGGTCCCTGGGGGCGCAGGAAGGGCCCCTGAGGAGGGAGCCCCCCGAGGATGGTGCCAGCTTCTCCACACCAGCAGGCTGTGCAGGAGGGCCCAGGCTTCCGGCGGTGGCAATTCCGCCTCCTGGGAACCACACGGACGGTATTTCCGCAAATACAAGATCCCATCGATTGAAGGGTGCATCTTTATGTACCACTAAGAAAGAAAAAACACTGCCAATTAAAGCGAGACACGATGCTTTATTGTCACTTAGAATTTTTATTTTATACCTATTGAAAGGGCTCGTGTAGACTTATTTAGACGTAGATTTGGACCCTATATCATTCTCGTGCGCAGATAAAATGGAAAATACCAGCCAAACAAATTGGTCGCGTTCTCCCCAAACGTCTTCACATTCAGAGTTCAACTCTCGAGAGTCTCTTCTCAACGCCGACGCATCGATGTTTGTGTTTTTCACACGACATCATCACCTGGGACATCGAGAGTGTGGGTGACGGGGCACTTCTTGAAAGAGCGTGCCGCCTTGTCCCAGAGATTTTATTTCAAGTAGACGCTCCCGCTTCAAGTTCCGATGCTGGCGCTTTTTTGTAAAATCTTGCAAAAAGGCATCAGGCAACGTGCGAGGCCGCCACTGGGCCAACAAGGACGGTGAGATGCCGCCGATGAGCAGACAAAACCCTATTTCAGAAAGGTTCAGATGTGCGTGGAGGGGGCGGGGAACGGGTGTCTTTGAATCGATGGAATCCACGCCCGCCCTCACTAGTTCTGCTTCTAGATCAGAGTCTTCGGTCAGCAAGATGTGGGTTCGAATCCTAGCCAACCCCCAACTCCCTTTCTAGCTTTTCGATGTATTAATCGAGCTTGGCCGCAATCTGCCACAGTGACGAACAACCCCCAAACTTCAGCTGCTTAACACAACAAAATTTGTTTTATTCAAATCTTTCTAAAAATTTTTTAACATTTATTTATTTTTGAGAGACATAGTATGAGCAGGGGAGGGGCAGAGAGAGAGGGAGGTACAGAATCCGAAGCAGGCTCCAGGCTCTGAGCTGTCAGCACAGAGCCCAACTTGGGGCTCGAATGCACAGACCGCGAGATCATGACCTGAGCCGAAGTCAGGCCACCTAACCGAGTGAGCCACCCAGGCGCCCCTGTTTTATGCAAATCTACTCCAGGCCAAGGTCAGAGGGCTGGGCAGCCGTCCCCCTCAGGCTAACTGCTTAGAACTGTCTAGCCACCTCAAAAGCCTCGTCCACCCACCCCACCCCCTCCCTGCCACACCCTGGGAGGGTGGACGGGAAGAGACAGACACACCCCGTAATTACAGGGGGGGCTGTCCCAGCTGCAGCCCAGGCTCCCATCACTCCCGCCCACATTCCATCAGCCAGAACTAGTCCTATGGCCCCGGACCCGCCTGCCAGGGGCTGGGAAACGTACTTTTCTGTGTACCCAGGAGGGAGAAAAAAGCAAAATAGTCATGCCGACGGTAAAGTCAAGCACAGGGACACTAGGGATTTGCTAAACCTCCCTGAGCCTTCGTTTCTTATCAAAAGGAGGGTTGTGTGCCTACATTTTTAAGTTTATTTATTTATTTTGAAAGAGAGAGAGAGCGCAAGCCTGGGAGGGGCAGAGGGAGAGGGAGGGAGAGCATCTTCAGCAGGCTCCCCGCTTCCCACACAGGGCTCGATCTCAGGACCCGGGGATCACGACCTGGGCTGAAATCAACACTTAACGGACTGAGCCCCCCAGGCGCCCCGAATGTGTCTATTTCTTTGGCTGTTACGAAGGATGCCACGTGGCACATACTCGGCCCCGTGCCTGGCACATGAAAGCGCCCAGCGAATGCCGGCCGTGGCCTCCTAAGGGCACTCAGAACACCCTTCCCACCTGGAAGCAACTATTCTTGGCCCCACTTCACTCCCTGAAGCAGATCTTCTCACATGCAAGAGTCCCAGATCCCCCTCTCCTTCTCGGGGTTTTCAGACCCCTCTCCATTCGGGTCTCCCCCCAGAAGAGGCCCTCGGAAGAACTCATCACCCCCCTGTGTCTCTGCCATCCGATCCCGGCCCCTCCAAGCGCTGGCTGTGCCACCCTTGCCAAGGGCACAGCCCTCTCTGGGCCGCGGCGGCCTCATCCGCCTCACCCCCGGCTCCGGCCCACTGGCGCCAGGCACGCAGGTTGGAGAGGGGCCTGCGGGATGTTGCCTGAGCTCTTGTTTTTCAAGACGAGGTGAAAAATCCCCATTTTTGTGTAAAATCCACCGGCTTTTTAATGGTGACAACTATTTCTTAGGAAGAAAATTAACTCCGTGCACGCCAGACAAAACCTGTCAGCGGGGGGAGCTTCCGCGCGCTTCCAAGCCCTGGCTACGGGCAGGGTCCGTGAGAAGCAGAGGGAGGACATTTTCCCCCGGGACAGACGTCCCTGGGCCCAGGCACCTTGCTACCTCCCCTCTCGGGGGAGGGACTCCCACACCCAGGAAGCGGTCTCTCCCACAAGGAGAGCCGGACAGCCGGTGGGCCGATCCCGGAGACATGAGTGTCAATGGAGCGATAGGATCTGCCGGTGACTGCGTCAGCTGGTTTGATCACAACCGGGTCCCAACGGCAGAAACAGCAGGGACTAAACCCATGTCAGCGCCTCCTCCTGGCCAGGCTGGGCAGGCTCAGGAGAAGCAAAGCCAGGCCTTGCCCTGGGGAAGCTCCCACACGCAGGAGGGGACAGACAGGAAAAACAGGCCACTGTAACCGCAGGTTTGGGGGTGCAGAGGAGGGGGTGTGGCCTGCCTGAAGGGTGTGGCCAGGGAAGGCTGCCCAGGGAAGGGGCGTAGGCCCAGGAGGTAAAGCTTCCTCTGCGGGTGGTCACTATGTGTGGCAGCGGCGCAGAGAGGGAGGCTGGCCCTGGTGTCCTCCCTGCCCAGGTGGGGGAGGGGAAGGCAGAAAAGTTAACTTGCCCAGAGACTTCTGGCCAGCGGGGGACTCTGAAGTTAGTGCCACTCCAGAATCCAGAAGAAAGGAAGAGAGGGAGGGAGGGAAGAATGTGGAGAGATGGATGGATGGATGGGTGGATGGAAAGAAGGAAAAGGAACGGAAGGAGGATGGATGGATGGATGGATGGATGGATGGATGGACGGACTGAAAAATGGATGGGTGGTGAGTGAGTGGGTGGAAAGAGGGAAGGAGGAAGGGAGGAAGGGAAGAAAAGAATCAGGGAGGGAGAGAGGGAGGAATAGTAGTGTGGGGAGGGGTTGAAGCGATGAAGAGAGAAAGCAAGAATTAATGAATTAAGGGAGAGATGAAGGCGGACGTAGGGGCGGCGAGTCGCTGCCCTGGGCGATCTCTGGTCCCAGGGGACCAGGCCGCGGGAGCTGAGGGTCGGGAGACGAGGGTCTCAGGCCGGCGCCCTCCGGCCCCTGCAGCCCACAGCCGCGCCCGGGTCGCCACCGCGCTGCCGCCAGATCCCGCATCCCGCCACCTCGCTGGGACGTGCTCGGCATTCGCGACCGGGAGCGGGGGCCGGGCATCCGCGGGGCCTTGCTGCGCCCCAGCGGCGGCGCGCGGAACTGCAGCACCGCCGCCGCCCCGCCCCGCCCCGCCCCGCCCCGCCCCGCGCGCCGCCCGCGCGTTCCCTAGCAACCGGCGCCGCGGCGCGCCGGCTGCAAACTTTAGCATCTCCCGGTCTGGCATCCGCTGGAGGGAGGGGAGAGAGCAGCGTCTCCCGTGGCTT
This sequence comes from Paradoxurus hermaphroditus, assembly GCA_004024585.1. Lineage (NCBI taxonomy): Eukaryota > Metazoa > Chordata > Mammalia > Carnivora > Viverridae > Paradoxurus > Paradoxurus hermaphroditus. The sequence goes on from PITB01028244.1 coordinate 16,266, forward strand.
CTCCTGCAAAGGTTTTCTCTTCTCGCCTCCGTGAAAAAGGATAACGAGCTGGGGGTGGGAGCAGGAAATGGTTTAAGTTAATTTAAACTGTCTGCCGCAGGCAACAATCCAGAGCAGGTTTCTCCCTGCTTTCCGGAGGCACGTCTGAAACACTCAGGGAAGCTCTTTGCTGCAGCCCAGCGGCCGGCGGTAGGTCTTGGGAAGTCGAGGTTGAAGGCGCCGCTTAGAGAAGGTCCCACGGAGAAGCAGCGCCCAGGCCTGGCGGTGGTGGCCGAGGTCGGTGGCCTGGGTGCCGGACCCTTGAAGGGACGTGGCTGATACTGACCTAGGGCTTTCTCCTTGCCAGGCCCTTTTCGTGCATGGAGCTCCTTTTATCAGCCGGAAGCCACCAGGTTGGTAACATTCGTCCCACCTGGCGGATAGGAAACTGAGGCCCAGAGAAGCTAAGGGCACAGAGCCAGGAAGTGGCAATGCCCGGGTTTTTAGTCAGGAAGGACCACCCAAGCTCACTGTCTGAAGGGCTCCGCCAAGCTGCTGAAAGTAAATGCTGTGACCGGTCCCATCCTACAGATAAGGACACTGAGGGTCCCAGAGGTTTACCCAAGGCCGCTTGTCTATAGTCAACTGCCCGGACCCTCCTCCCACCCCCACACCTGCAAGTCTCCCTTGAACCCCAGGAGCTGACCTCCCAATAGCTACACAGCTGGAGGGGTAGCATGGGGGGCCAGCCTCCGAAGCAGCCCCAGCGGGCAGTCCCCGCCAGCGCCCCTGATGGCCCAGGCCGTGTGCAAGGTTCAAGGGGCCTCAGAGGCTGAGCCCACACGACCCCTCCCCACCTGTCCCCTCCCTCCCTCCCTCCTCGGCGCCCAGAGGCCCGGTACTGACACGCGGAGCTTCCTTTCACCCGACAACTCCTTCCTGAATTCAGTCGGTATTTACTGCGTGTCTGCTGAGGCCAGGCACTGGGCGGGACAGCGAGGGGACAGTGGTGGACAGGGCGCTTAGCGAGGAAGGCAGGTGACAAACAAGTCACCCACGGAGTGTGCAAGATGATTTTGGATTCTGATCAGTGCTGGGGAATCGATGAAATGAGGCGACACGCTAATGAGGGCCGGGATAGGGGGACCCTGTTGTCACCGCTCTTACCCGAAGCCGCCTTTACCACTGCACCTGTTGCATTCAGACGTGTGTGCCGCCATCTGCGCCTGTCCCCCCGACCAGGTGTGACGGCTCCGGGACCCGCTAAGTGGCCGAAGTGTCCCCCTCGAGGCATCGACACTGGTTTCAGGAACGGCGATTACAGCGACGGTCACCGTGCCCAGAGCCCTTATTCCGTTCACTTGTCCACCTCCTCGCCATCAGTCCGTGCAACTGCCTTTCAGATAGATACTGTTACTGATCCATTTTATGGATGTGGAAACTGAGGTCACGCCTCCATCGGAGGAGAGCCGAGAGCTGGCCTTGGGCTCAAGGGCCAGCGCTTTGGGGGGATGTGGTACCTTGAGCAAGTCACTCCCCTCTCCGAGCCTCCGTCCCCTGAGGCCTGCAAACCAAGGGGGAAGCAGGAAGCTCACCCTAGCTGGGTTGTTCTTTGGGGGCTAAAATGAGGTAATCCAAGTAACCTGTCTGGATTCCAGGAAGGGATTTTTTTTTTAACTGAAGGATGAATAAACGAATAAAGGAGCTTTATAAATGTCAGTTTCCCTCACTGCTCCCCAATTCTGTAATAATGATGATTTTTAAAACCCCGCTAACTTCTGCTAGGGCCGCTTCTCTGCCCAAATCCCAGCACGCCACAGCCGGCCGTGTTGGCCGTGTCCTTGCAGCCTGTCTCGAGGGCACAGCTCCCTGGGCAGCACAAGCCCCAGTTCATTGCTTGCTGTGTGATCTGGGACAGATATCTTAACCTCTCTGGTGTGTGAATTCTTCACTTGTTCTTTTTTTTTTTTTTTTTTGTAATGTTTATTCATTTTTGAGAGACAGAGACAGAGCACAAGTAGGGAAGGGACTGAGCAAGAGGGAGACACAGAATCCGAAGCAGGCTCCAGGCTCCAGGCTCCGAGCTGTCAGCACAGAGCCCGACACGGGGCTCGAACCCACGAACTGTGAGATCATGACCCGAGCCGAAATTGGACACTTAACCGACTGAGCCACCCAGGCGCCCCTACTTCACTTGTTCTAAAATCACCTGCCACATAGAATTGCCCTAAGGATGTCCCCCAAGTCTCCCTTCCCTATGACATGGTAAGGGTGGGCAAAGGGGTCAAGTCCAGAGGGTGTCTCCCGCACACAGCTGTGAGCTTCCTGAGCTTTAAGTCGTCTGTCATTCTCTTCCTCAGGCTCCCTCCTCTTGCGGCCTTGGCCATCCCCACAGCTGATCCACCAGCAATCCCCGTCCGTTTCACGTCCTCCCTGGTCCCAGCTACCGTCATCACCCACTGGGTAACTAGAACGTCCTCCAAACCGCTCTCCCCGCCCTGCCCCTCCCTGCCATACGCACTCGCCAGAGAAGCCAGCAGATTTCAAAATCGGGTCACTACCCGGTTTAGACCGCTTGGCGGCATCTCGGTGAACTCAGGATCGCACGCACCCCGCTGCCACCGCTGCCACCGCTGTGCTGGGTGTTTGCTGTTGGTCCTCCAGGTCACTCTCCATCCTTGGCCACCTGTTCAGTGCCCCAGAGGCAGAGCTGAAGGGACTACATCAGTCTTCGCCCTCTGGCTTCTGGGGGATTCGGTCCGTGGGGGGTGCTGGCAGATCAGGGGGCAGGAGGAGAGAGGGGTGGAGGCATTATCCCCCAGCCTCCTCTCTGCTTGGCCAAGGGTCCCCTCTGAGGAAAGCTGCAGGCGGCCTCGGGCAGGTACAAAAATGCCCCTGACTGCTCCTCCACGTCCCGTCAGGACTCGGGGTGGCCACCAGGGTGCCATGGCTGTGGATCCCAGGGAGTCTGTCACTTCGCATTAACATCCTTCTACCCCACCCC
>PITB01028245.1:0-19262 GCA_004024585.1 Paradoxurus hermaphroditus
TGTCCCTCCAAAAGTGAAAAAAGTGTAACCACCGGGAAATGTCCCGGAGCGTTTCTTATTAGATTCTTACTAGAGAATATTTATTCACTCATTTAACTGTTAATTAGCAGCAGTTGGGCATGCAGGAATGAACCAAAACAAAGGCTCTGATCTCATGAAACTGGATTCTAATGAGGAGAGACCTATAATAAATGTATAACATCTGCCGAAGGGAAGCGCTACAAAGAAGACAAATAAAGCATCATATGGACACAAAGAGCAGGTGGGGGGAATGTGTTCCTTGTAGGCTGGGTGGTCCAAGAAGTCCTCTTTGATAAGCTGGCATTTGAGCCGAAGAGGCCCTAATGAAATGAGAGGGAAATGAGAGAGTGAGGTTATCTAGAGAAAGAGTTTGCAAATCTTTTCTGTAAGGGGACAGACAGTAAATATTTTTGGCTTTGCAGGCCATAGCGGTGTCTCCTGCAAACTATTGGACTTCACCCGTGGGGCAAACAAGTAGCCATGGACGACATCAATGAACGGGTGAGGCCATGTTCCACTAATCCCGTACCTACGGAAAAAAAATTCAAATCTCACGTTCGTTCCATGTGTCACAAAATGTTGTTTTTCTTTTGAGTTTTCTCTAACCATTTTATTTTATTCTTATTATTTATTTTTTAATGTTTATTTATCCTTGAGAGAGAAAGAGAGGCAGAGCACAAGCAGGAAAGGGGCAGAGAGAGAGAGAGAGAGATAGAATCCAAAGCAGGCTCTAGGCTCTCAACTGTCAGCACAGACCCTGACGCAGGGTCAAATCCATCACCTGCGAGGTCATGACCTGAGCTAAAGTCAGATACTTAACTGACTGAGCCATCCAGGCGCCCTGTTTTCTAACCATTTTAAAATGTAAAAAACATTCTTGGTTCAGAGGCCGGACAAAAATAAGCTGTGGGCTATGTTTGCTGACTTCTGCTCTGTGACCCCTGATCTCAAGTGAAACACTTTCCAGGAGAGGGAAGAGTCAGACCTTGAAGCAGGAGCAAGCATAACTTGATAGAAAGCAAAGGAAAAGTCCATCCAGAGGATGAATTAGTTGTCATCAGGGGAGAGAGCTCCTTACACTCATTCCAAATTATTTTTACCTGCATATGTCAAGCTTCTAACTGTAAGGATCTTTAGGACCAAAATTTGTTCTATTGGACAAAAGAATTTAGAAGACAGATATCACATTTCAGAGGGCTGGATGGATCTGGAGAAATTTCTCAGAGGAAGTGGGTTTTGAAGTGGTTTGGCTTTGAAAAATGAGCAAGGTTTTAATCCATGGGCCTGGACAAGGAGATAGAAACAATATTCTAGTTAGAGAAACAACCAGAATAAAGTCCAGAAAATAAGAGTCGTGGGTTACAGGTCCTTTTGCTATTACTCCAAGTTCTGTGTGTGTGTGTGTGTGTGTGGTGCATATCCCGATACCTTGAAATCCAAGCCTTCGAACAATGACTCTCAAATTCTGACCTGCATCAGAATCACTTGTAGGGCTTGTCAAACCCCATTGCTCGACCCCAGCTGAGGGTCTCTCATTCAGCAGGTCTGGAGAGGAGCCTGAGAATGTGCATTCCTAGTAAGTTCCCAGGTGATGCTGATGCTACTGGTCCCAGAACCCCACTTGGAAAGCCACTGCTGTGTAGGGGCGTCGCTACCGAGGAAGGGTGAGCTCTGGCGATGGTCTATGGCCTGGCTTTCAAACTGGGGTAGAGCCTACCGCTGCAGAATCCAGGCCCATCGTAGACTTCCTTATGTGTGAATCCTGTTCCTCTTCTGACTTCTCTCTGGAAGGGCTTCAACTCTATACACATGTTTCATGCGGTGCTTCCAGATTAAAAAAAAACAAAAACATTAAAGACATGTTTTTTTTTTGCCATCAACAACAAGCGAAGCAATAACATGGAATAGATACACGACCCCAAGCATTCAGACATTCCTAGGGTGTCACCGAGAAACAAAGGAAACTGGAAACCATTTGAAATTGACTCACACAGTGAGTTTGTGTATCTTTCTCACAAATTAAAGGGCAAGATTAAATTCTCCGGCAGCTAAGAATATCACAATTAAACTTCTTACTATGCATACTATCGATCCTTTTGTCATAACCATTCTTTTAGACTGGCAGGTAGCACAACTGAGCACCACGTGGGGCACCTGGGTTGCTCTGTGGGTTGAGTGTCCGACTTAGGCTCAGGTCATGATCTTTCGGTTTGTGTTTGAGCCCTGTGTCTGGCTCTGTGCTGACAGGTCTGTGTCAGATTCTGTGTCTCCCTTTCGCTCTGCCTCTCCCCTGCTGTCTCTCTCTCTCTCTCTCTCAAAAATAAATAAACATTAAAAAAAAATTAAAAGCTTGCCTGGGTGGTTCAGTCTGTCAAGCATCCAACTCTTGGTTTTGTGGGTTCGAGCCCCGCGTTGGGCTCTGTGCAGGCAGTGCGCAGCCTGCCTGGGATTCTGTCTCTTTCCCTCTCTCTCTGCCCCTTCACCACTTATGCTATCTCTGTCGCTCTCAAAATAAATGAATAAGACTTTAAAAATTTTTAAAAAAAAGCAAGACGTGAGCATCACGTTATTTCTTTGAAATCATTCACATGCACCAAATTTCCAGTAATTAGCAAAAAATCCAGAAGGTGGGCAATTGGAAGATCAATATGCTCCAAAAGAAATATGTTTTTTTTTTAATGGAAAATACCAAAAACAAAATTCTCTTTTTTATTCTCCTTCATTTTGTTCCAAAATGAAACCGTGAAAAGTGAAATACCCGTATGTATTTGGAAGAGGCACTTCACAAATAATCAAGTTAATATTGAACTAAAACCTAATTGAGAATATGGAGCAAACCTCAAAGTTTGAATGATCAGAATAACCTCTGTGTGCTGAGCTTGCTGCCCACCAGTCTCTGCGGAGGAATAAGGCCCTATTTACAGATTCTGGGGCCTGACCTGGTAAGGTGTGTATCTCACACCCTGTTGCCACACCCCCAGCTGTGGCGTACTGGTGAGCCAGCGGAGACCGCGGCAGCCTATGATGTTGGAGATACTGGGTCAGCTGGCTGCGGGAGACAAGTAAGGGCTCACTGTGGACCCCAGGCAAAGTGAGGGTGTGAAGAAGCCCAGTGTTAGCACTGGGAGGCGGGAGAGTGGACAGACTCATAAGAAAGAAGTAGAGGGGGCCATTAGTGGGAGATGATGTGGGTGCTGCTGGAGAAAGGGACAGACTTGTTCTAGATGGCACTCCAGCCCCAGTACACATGGATGCTTAGAGTCATCTACCTTTTCCTTGAGATAACTCGCATGGGTTCGCTTAAAGCGACCTAAGGCAAAATATCAGCTGTGTTTCTAATTATTACCACCGTTTCTAACTAGGAAAACAACACTTCTGTTATTTTAAAACATTTCACCATATTTACTGGAAAAAAATGGTTTAGAAGCAGGCATGAATCTAGGTTTTGTGCGGTCCGAAGCTTATACTGACTGGGCGGCCATCTTGAAGAAAAAGGATGCAAAATCACGCATAAAAATTAGGTATAGGGCCCTAGAAGGGGAGACCCATTTAAGTGAGGAGCCTCAAAGCGTGGGCTTCATTAACTTCGCGGTGACTTCAACTCCGCTTAGAAGTGAGAACGTGATCCAAAGGGGCGATGAGAGCTTAGACATCTTTCTCCAACAATAACCATGTTTAATTTAAGTGGTAGGTGCTCCCCCCAAAATTACATCATACCATCCTCATGCTTTACCTCAGTGTTTTTAAGCCTTAGCTAAGGAACAATTTGTGGGCTTTTTAATGTCTATCTATCTATCTTTCTATCTATCTATCTATTCATTTTATTATTAAAAAAATCTTTTAATGTTTATTTATTTTTGAAAGGGAGAGAGAGAGCCCAGTGGGGGAGAGACAGAGAGAGAGATGCAGACTCCAAAGCAGACTCCAGGCTCTGAGCTGTTAGCACAGACCCTGATGCAGCACTTAAACTCACAAACCACGAGATCATGACCTGAGCTGAAGTCAGATGCTTAACCGACTGAGCCGCCCAGGCGCCCCATGACTGCTGCTTTTGAAAGGATAAAATAGAATAGGAGAGAAGAGAAAACATCAGGGTATATCCCATGATATCAGGCAATGATTGTTCTGTGAGACTTTGGTTTCAGTTTTGCACATCTGGTGCCAGTGATTCTCAGGATCTCTGCATCACCTTAAGATACAGACAGGAACTCCCAAAGCTTTTGCTTATGGGGGACATAGCTACTGATATTTGCTGTATTGGAAATTAGAACTGAGAATTTAAAAAATTGGAGCGCCTGGCTGGCTTGGTCCGTTAAGCATCCAACTTCGGCTCAAGTTAGAATCTCACGGTTCGTGAGTTCAAGCCCCATGTAGCGCTCTGTGCTGACAGCTCAGAGCCTGGAGCCTGCTTTGGATTCTGTGTCTCTAACTCTCTGCCCCTCCCCAACTTGCGCTCTGTCTCTCTCTCTCTCAAAAATGAATAAACATTAAAAAATGTTTTAAATAAACAAATATTTTTAAAAACTGGAAAACATTCGGTGAGGGGAATAGTATTTTTTACATTTTTTAGAAAATCTCTTTGATGCCTAGTTTAATAGAAGACACTTCAAGTCTCATATTCTTTATTCCGTCTGTTGCAATGTGCTTCTGGTTAAAGTGTTTGAAGAAAATTCATGCTCACTGTTGTGTAGTTGGAGAGAAAAAGAGTATTTTAAGAACATCTTTAGATAATCGTAGCTATTTCCGATATTGCCCCAAACTTGACAAGTGGAAGTTTCCCAAGGGGCAGTGCGGAATCTGAAAGCTTTACAATGTGCTTCGCGAACTTTGCTATATTCAAATCCATCCTGCCTTTTGGAATGGATTTCTTACCCATTCATGTTTTTTGTTTTTTTTTTTGTTTTTTTTTTTTTTTTTTTTTTTTTTTTTTTTTTTTAGCATTTTTATTTTATTTTTGAGAGACATAGAGACAGAGTGTGAACAAGGGAGGGGCAGAGAGAGAGGGAGACACAGAATCCGAAGCAGGCTCCAGGCTCTGAGCCGTCAGCACAGAGCCCGATGCGGGGCTCAAACCCACAGACTGTGAGATCATGACCCGAGCTGAAGTCGGCTGCTCAACCGACTGAGCCACCCAGGTGCCCCCCATTCATGTTTTTTAGCATCATGCATGATCATTTGGAAGGCATTGATTAACTGAGTTATACGAATCTTACAAAAGGTGACACATTTCCTTATGTAATATTAAAAATATCACTTTCTGGGGCGCCTGGGTCTGTCTCTCTGCTCTCAAAAATAAATAAATGTTAAAAAAAATTTTTTTTTTAAATATCACTTTCATTAGTATGACTACAGGTCTTTTCGGAAGTCTTTTTTTTAATATATATTTTTTTAACATTTATTTATTTTTTTTGAGAGACATAGAGACAGAGCGTGAGCAGGGGAAGGGCAGAGAGAGAGAGGGAGACACAGAATCCGAAGCAGGCTCCAGGCTCTGAGCCACCAGCACAGAGCCCGATGCGGGACTCGAACTCACAGACCATGAGATAATGACTTGAGCCGAAGTCGGCCGCTTAACCGACTGAGCCACCCAGGCGCCCCTCAAAAAAGTCTTTAAATGTTGGGGAACCGTCAAGTTCATACCAGAGAGTACAAGTTTTCTAAAATTCTAATTTTTACTTGAAAGCTCAACTCTTATTACTGCCCACAAATGCCGTTTTCCTTAAAGTGACAGGCTCACTTCCTTCGTTTCCAAGGAAATACCTGCCAACTATTCAAAGGTGAGTAAATCTAGTTTGTCTGTTAGGTCTTCTTTCAGAAAGTCGAAATGCCGCTCCATGAGAAAAGTAGCTGGTTCAGTCTGCAACTCAAACACTGGTTCAAGTCTTCTCAGTTGTCTTCTTGGGCAACCACAGGATGTCAGTATGCAGCAGAAGTGCTTTATGCATATTTATTTCGTACATAATAAAAAGATGTGTGGGGCGCCTGGGTGGCTCAGTCAGTTAAGCATCAGACTTTATCTCACGTCATGATCTCACCATCCACGAGTTCGAGCCCTGCATCAGTCTCTGTGCTGACAGCTCAGAGCCTGGAGCCTGCTTCGGATTCTATGTCTCCCTTTCTCTCTGCTCCTTCCCCACTCTCACTCTCTCTCCCTCAAGAATAAAATAAAAACATTAAAAAAATTTTAAAATAGATGTGTATACAAGGAAAAAGATTTGATATAATTAGTGACTTTTTACTGGTTTATTGAGAACATTATTTTCTTTTAAGTTTATTTATTTTGAGAGAGAGAGAGTGCCCACAATGCTGGGAGGGGCAGAGAAAGAATTCCAAGGAAGCTCTGTGTGGACAGCGTGGAGCCCAACACAGGGCTTCCAACTCACGAACCCATGAGATCATGACCTGAGCAAAAACTAAGAGTCAGACGCTTAACTGACTGAGCCACCAAGGTGCCCCGATCGAGAACATTCATTTTCTTTCTTCTTTTTTTCTTTTTTAATGTTTTATTTTTGAGAGAGAGAGTGGTGGTGGGGTAGGGGCAGAGAGAGAGGGGGAGACAGAGGGTCCGAAGCGGGTTCTGCGCTGTCAGCGGCGAACAGGATGTGGGGCTCAAACTCACCAACCATGAGATCATGAGATCAATACCTGAGCCAAAGTCAGATGCTCAATTGACTGAGCCATCCAGGCGCCCCCAATTGAGAACATTCTTAAATGATACTGGCTTTTAAAACACTCGCCAGTGCACGGAGAGGAAGAATGCCGTGACTCATACAGTGTGGTGCCACCGCCTCGACTGACAAGAAGAAATTTACTGCCACTGCTTTTACCGTAAGTCAACACGGTGTGAAGGCAAATGATGTCTGGTTGTTCAGAGGCAGGTGAAATGAGGTTGTGAGCTGAAAAAGCGTTTTAAACAGGAAAAAGCAGAGACCAGGAATCACACGGTCAGGGGTTCTAGTCTGGCCCCTGTACTCCCCGCGATAGAGATTTCCATCTAGTAGAGGATCAATAAATATTTTCTAGGTGACTGATGAACTGTTGGCCTTGGGAAATCACTTAGGCTCCGTGGGGGCTCAACCGATGGTAAACTGAGATGAATTAAGTCTCCCAAATGCTTGTGATGCCTTGTTTTGCTGAATGTAAGAGTTCATCTATCGGTCAGGTCTCCCTGGCCCTCCTGTCAGTCCTTCACGACCTGAGTGGGAGAGCTTTCGTGCCTTTCCAAATTCAAGAAGACAGCAGGAGTTCTGTTTATTTTCTCCAGCTTTCTTAGAAACAGAGAATTCCTTGCAGGTATACTGTCTCCTGCATTTGGAAAGGTACGAATGGGCACAGGCGGTGGAATCCCGAAGGACACGCCCGTCTAAACGTGCGTTTCTGTAGGGGGGCAGAGCACGTGGGTAGTTTGCTGTGCCAGTTCACCCTCGGAGAAGAATCCCATTTTCTGTCTTTTTTAAACTGGTGCCAGATGGTCGGCAACATCCATTAAAATCTTTGCAAAAGACTCCAGGTTATTTGGAGCGAGGCGAAGCGAATGAATCCAGGTCAAATGAAAACACCAAGAGGTGGACGAGTCAATAGGGGAAGCACCCGTACTGGGTTGAATAGGGTGCCCCCTGTGCCAAATTCACGTCCATCCACGACCCATGAGTGTGACTTTATATGGAAGAAAAGCCTTTGCAGATGTAATCGGGTTGAGATGAGGTCAGACTCAATGCAGGTGGGCCCTAAATTCAGTGACTGGTAGCCTTCTTAGAAGAGGGGTATTTGGAGACGGAGACACAGAGACCCGGACACAGACAGAAGGTCACGTGGAAGGAGCTCCACACTGAGGAGCGCTGCGGATGGCCAGCCACCAGAAGCTAGAAGAAGCAAGGGAGGTTGCCCTACAGGTTGCAGAGGGAGCACGAGCCTGCTGACACCTTGGTTTCAGATCTCCAGCCTCCCAAACGGAATACGTTGTTCGAAGCCACCCAGTGTGTGGCACTCGGCGACAGCAGCCCCAGGAATCCACGACAGCCTCTCACAAACCTTCCGTTTGAGAAGATTTAAGGTCAGTAATTATGAATCGTCCTCGGACACCTCTAGGCCTGAAGGTGTGTGTTCACCTGGAGGCATTGCCCTGTAGCCGTGACCAGTTATTAAAGACGGCAGTTTTAAAAAGAGGGCAGTGAAGACTCAGGTCATTTAAATCAGGAGAACATTTTTTTTTTTAAGTTTATTTATTTATTTTGAGAGAGAGACAGCAAGAGTCAGGTAGGGACAAAGAGAGAGAGACAGAGAGAGAGAGAGAGAGAGAATCCCAAGTAGGCTCTGCACTGTCAGCGGGGCTCAAACCCACGAACTGTGAGATCATGACCTGAGCCGAAACCAAGAGTTGGACACTTAACCGACTGAGCCCCCCAGGTGTTTGTAAATCAGGGGACCTTTGAGGTATGACCTGTGTTTTTTGGACCCAGGCCACTGGCTTCAACTCCCTAGAAAGACCCAATTTCCCCCCACAATTTTGGGAGACCCCAGAGCAGGGCCCTGACTGGGTGGGGCGAGGGCGCAGTATGAGCTCTTCCCTAACTGCTGCACCCCAGGACTCGCTCTTCCACCCCCTGCACCCGTGTCCCACCCAGCGTGCTCACAAGTGACCGCAAAGCAGAAAACATCTTTCGAAGCCACATGAAAGACCTCCTGGGTAAGACTTTCCCCGGGGGCAGGTGGAATCTGCACTTCGCGAAGATCTCCAGGTGACTCTAAGGATGAGCCAGGTGGTGCTGGTGGAGGGGACCACAGCCAGGCCCAGAAATAGGATTCGAAAAATAGATATGCTTTTGGCCTCACACCTGCCACGTTCATATGGGTTTAAAATACACAGACTCCACGGAAAGTTAACATGGTGTCACACTCTGTAGAGGAAAGTGTTGCAAAGCTAAGGAAGAGAAGTCGAGCAAGAGAAGCAAATGAATTCATGGCTAGAGGGTAAGTAAGGAAGGTAAAGGAACTGGCGAGATTCCATTTACACGAAACGCCAGAAGGGGCAAATCCATAGGGACCAAAGTAGATCAGTAGTGGCCAGGGGCTGGGGAGAGGAGGGACTGGGGAGGGGTTTCCTTTTTGGAGATGAAAAGTTTCTGGAATCATCAGTAGGTGAACGGATAAATAGACTCTGGTATTCCAGACCATGGAATGTTATTTGGTGCTAAAAAGAAACGAACCGTCAAGCCACAAAGAGACATGGAGGACATTTAAGTGCGTATCACCAAGTGAAAAAGCCAGTCTGGAAAGGCTACGTACTGTGTGATTCCAGCTCTGAGGCATTCTGGTTGCCAGAGAGGAGGGGGGAGGGAGAGGTGGCTAGGTGGGGCACAGAGGCTCTTTAGGGCGGCGAAACTGCTCTGTGTGGTACTATAATGGTGGCTATCCATCATTATACATATGTCCAAACCCATAGTATGACAATGACAAGAGCGAACCCCAATGGAAAGCATGGACCGAGGTGGCTTGGTAGTCTACATAAATAAACCAAAACCTGAGCCAGAGTCGGTGCATTCGAATCTCAGAAAACAAAATTCAAGGACAAACAGCTGATGAGGCTATTCCATATAAGGCAAGCACTGAAGCTATAGCCAATCAAATAATTTTGCCTTGCTTCCACGTCTCCTCTGTTAAAACCTCTCTGCCAGCACGCCACGGAGTGTTCCTAACCACTTTTTGTTGGAACTGCCTGCTTCAGATCATGCTTGCTCAATAAACCCCAGATTTTTTTTTTTTTTAAACAGGCTTCATGTCCAGTGCAGAGCCCAGTCTGGGGCTTGAACTCAGGACCCTGAGATGAAGACCTGAGCTGAATCTGTTAAGTGTCAGACTCTTGATTTTGGCTCAGGTCATGATCTCACGGTTTGTGGGGTTGAGTCCAATGTTGGGCTCTGTGCTGACAGCATGGGAGTCAGCTTAGGATTCTCTATCTCCCTCTCTGTCTCTGCCCCTGCCCCTCCCTCCCTCTTTCCTTCTCTCTCTTTCTCTTAGAATAAATAAACTTAAACAAAACAAAACAAAACAAAACCTGAGCTAAGATCAAGACATTTAACCCACTGAGCCATCCAGGTGCCCCTAAATCCTAGATTTTTAATGTGCCTCAGTTTATCTTTTAACAGTCACTATGTGCTGGTGGGCACGTTGCAGCTGGGAAGAGCAGCTCTAATACCGCCTCCAGCTCCAGGATGCTGTGTGAAAGTGACCAGACAATTCAGCAGAGTCTCAGAGGAAGTCTCTGGTCGTTACTCAGGTTATCCTGAGTCCACAAACGCTTTCTCTGCCCGCCTACTGAGATACCGCACTTTTTTTTTTTTTTTGCACTTTGGTGTTTTTTCTTCACAATTAATTTTAGAGGCATTCTAGATCAGCACATTCTTGACTGCCTAACAGACCAGACAGCTTTGCTGTAAGAAAACACCCAGTTTGTTTTCTGCAATGGATACACCGAACTCTCTGAGCACAATGGGAATGTCACATTTGCTTAAGCGTGATTTCGTCTGCGAGAAATGCTAGGTGACGCAGGAAAGTGCCCGCCGCCGAACTGAGCCGCAGGAGGATCCGTGAGCCTCACACAGGTGCACGCCGCAGACACCCTCTGGGGACCTCAGCCACCGCTGAGGAGGAGCCGCACCCTTGCACAGGATGTAGCACTTTCAAAGGTACGTGACACTCCAGCAGAAAGGGACCCACCCAATCTGCGTTTCACTTTTGCGCACTATATGCCTGAACCGCTTTTGCTGGAGAGCTCATTCCGAGACCCCGGGACGGGAAAATCACAAGTGATTGAGACATTTAAGGAGACACTGGAACTTCTCAGACGCGAGAGAATCACATTTCCTTTCTGACGTTGAAAGGGTTCTGAACGCTCCTGTGGGAGGATCTGATTAACACAACAGGAGAAAAAGAATAACAAAACCGGGATGCCAGGAGGTGGCGCCTGGCACGCAGCTGGGAGCCTGGCAACCCCGATGAAGCCTTCTGGAGAAGCGAGGTTCCCTGGGCGATGTGGAGGCTTGGAAACAGGGCCAGGCAGGAGGCGGAAGGTCTTAGTGGACCCACAGCGAACCAGAAAACTGAAGGGCGACTTTTCGCGTCTCTCACTCACTCCCCAACATAAGCTAGTGGTTCTCAATCCTTGGGCGCCATGAGAATCACCCAAGATGTGCTGAAAAGATTTACATGTGGGGCGCCTGGATGGCTCGGTCCGTTAAGTGACCGACTTGTGATTTCAGCTCCGGTCTTGATCTCACGGTTGTGACATGGAGCCTCCCCCAGCCCCCTGAGTTGGGCTCCACACTGGATGTGGAGCCTGTTTAAGATTCTCTCTCTCCTCCTCCCTCTGCCCCTCCCCAGGTCATGCACCTGCATATGCTCTCTTTCTCTCTCTCTCTCAAATAATAATAATAATAATAATAATAATAATAATAATAAAGAAAATATAAATAGAACAGTGGACCCCAACACAAGATTCAGACCAACAAAATCTGCATTATAAGCCACATCCCAGGAGACCCTGAAGTGGGCGTGTCCTTAGATCTCCGCCATAATGATTTTAGAAGACACCAGAATATTTTGCGACTTTTGGTTTGAGCACATTAATAACTAAAATTGAGGTTCACCTCTCAGTTCACAAAAGGCTTTCAAACCAAAGGTCTCATCCGAGCCTCAGAATTACCCGTTTATAAAGGTGGAAACTGAGGAGTCATGCTAGCCCACCACCAGAGTCTTCCGTTTCCAAAGCCCCAGGCGCCGTCTCCAGGGCTCCGGGTCAAAGCAAGCCCGGGCATGGGTTACCTCGATGGTTCTCCGAACAGGAGAGCCAGATCACCTGGGAACTTTTTTGTGGGCCCCCACCTCCGACTCTGGTTTTGGAGATTCTGGAGTGGGGCCCCGCCGTCTGTGCTTTCACAGGCCTCCTCGGGGGGGCTGAAGTTTGAGAACCACTGGGCTACCTCAACCAGACCCTAAAATGGCGCCCTCAGTATCCAGATCCCCACCACTGAGCAAAGCCATCAGTTGGAGGAATCTGGGGAGAGGGAGGGCTGCAGGGGGTTGGAGGGGTGGGCGAGGGCAAGCCTGTTTCTAAACCTTTCCCTCCAGTCAAGCACAAGCCAGAGCTTGGGACTTGCCTCTTTTTTTTCTGCTTCTCTGAATGGCCTCTGAACGTCCGTATTTCCACCCTTCTCCCCAGGAAGTTTATCAGATAACAGATAAACGTTATCAGAGCCGGCCTGGTTCTCAGCCCCACCCTTCCTTCCCACAGGCCATCTGGATGCCGCTGACCTTGGAGCCAGCCCTAGCTTGAGTCCTGGCACGCTGTCCCCAAGAGGGAAGTCTGGAAGGAGAGCCAGAGCCGGCCCACCCGCCGGGAACTATACATCCTCTCCTTCATCTGTCTGCCTGGGTCCCGCTGCTGGCTCACACTTTCTCCTTTTTCCAATCAGGCTGTTTGGCTCTTGAAAGCTGAGAATTCCCTGCCTCCCACACGGAGATAGCTGATACCTTGTCTTGTCTGCAGACCAGGCTCAAATAGCTCCTTTGCGACAGCTTTCCTGGTACCCACCCCCCTCCTTTCCAGGAAAAGTGAGCTGGCTCTCCCTCTGGGCTCCTGTGGCCTCTGGGGCTCACCTCCTAGCCCTTACCTCACCATATTCTAAGTCTGTTTACCCCCCTCGAAATCCTTTTCAGATTCCCAGTATCTATGCCTATTCCTGGCCCAAAGGAGGATGTCAGTAAATGTTCAACGGAACGTGTTCGATGTTCCACACGCTAGCTGGGAACGACTCTTTGATTTCCTCCCAACCCCAGTCTGTGACCGGTGTACCGTGCTCTCTGCATCTGGGTTCCCAGAATGTGGAGGTGCGGTGTGGGTGCTCAGATGAACGAGGGCAAGCAAGACGTCCAGGTGAACCAGAGCGTGCATCACTGCCTTCTGCTCTTTCCCGTGCTAGGCTGAACACTTTAGACCCTCCCGCACTCTCTCCATTCCCTTTACCTTTGGGGAACCAGCGCAATGTCCCTGGTCCCCTCCTCAAATCTCAAGTTTCCAAGTCTTGCTGACTGTTGAGTAAGACACCCCAGTCAGGTTCTCAATAAGGAAAACATGTAATTTGTCCCCTGTAATGGGGCACTTTGGAGAGAGAAAGTGGCAGTATTAGTAGTGACACTGGGACAAAGGCATAAATGGGGAGTGTCGCAGGCAACCCGGGAGATGGGCCACGGGGCTGCTCGGTTGGCTGGCATTCAGCAGCTGGGTTTGGCTGGGCTGGGCTCTGGTGGGAGCAGGTCTGGGAGCTGAGAAAGGGGTCTCGGGACTGAGGCAGACAGCATTTTTCCATGGAAACTAGTGCCAAATTTTGAACTGTGGGTGGGCCAGCCTAGGATGAAAATTAGGGGCTCCTGGGTGGCTCAGCTGGTTAGGTGTCTGACTCTTGATCTCAGCTTGTGTCATTATCTTCTGGTTCATGAGTTGGAGCCCCAGCGTGGAGCCTGCTTGGGATTCTCTCTCTCCCATTCTCTCTGCGCCTCCTTCTCTCTCTCTCTCTCTCTTTCTCTCTCAAAATAAGTTTTAAAAAACTTTAAAAAGAGAAATAAAATTGAATTTCGAAGGTCTTATTTGACCCCCAGCCGTCTCAGCGACCACCTCATTTTTGGCACTTCCTCTTCTTTCTCAGGGGGCTACCCCGCAAGACCCCTTCGCTCGTTTCCCAGATGGTCAGGGAAATGACCCCGGGAAGTCACCAACCTAATTATAACCCCAACCTGCCTACCCCTTCAGTTAAAGAGCACGTTCACACGCTTAATCTCTTTGGGGCCACAAGATGGCTTCCTGGTTGGGGGTGGGTAGTGCGTGGAATGACTGGGTGTCCGTCTCAGAAACACAGGACCCAGCAGAGTGTGAATAAAAGGAATCCTGCATCTATAAACATACCCTCTCTCACACTGGGCAGTCTGTTCTGTGATCAAGCAGAATGCTTACCATTTACTACCTTACGGCATTAAGTTCAAGGGTGAAGTTATTCCCATGACGAAAGGATTCCCCACATTCCAAAAGGGACCGGTCCTTTTAAGAAGCAGCTTCTCTTGGGGCACCTGGGTGGCTCAGTCAGCTAAGCGGCTGACTCTTGATTTCGGCTCAGGTCATGACCTCGTGGTTCATGAGATCAAGCCCCGAGACGGGCTCTGTGCTGACAAGCTCTGTGCTGAGCCTGCTTGGGAATCTCCCTCCCTTTGTCTCTGTCCCTCCCCTGCTCACACTCTCGCTCTCTCAAAATAAATAAACTTAAAAAAAAAAAAAAAAAGCAGCAGCTTCTCACGTGTACACTTATAGATTGTTAAATGCTTAACAGAAGGAAAAACCAAGGGCGTCTGGGTGGCTCAGTCAGTTAAGCAACCGACTCTTAATTTCGGTTCAGGTTATGATCTCACAGTGATGAGATGGAGCTCCAAGTCCACGCCCAGCACAGAGCCTGCTTAAGATTCTTTCTCTCTGTCTCCCCTGTCTCTCTGTCTCTTCCCGAGAGCGCTGCTCTCTCTTTCTCTTTTTCTTTCAAAAACACACAGACAAACAAACAAAGGAGAAACCAAAAGCTGAAGTGTTCCAACTGCTGCTTATCAAACATAAATAAAAATTCAGGTAAATTTAACCTGCCATTATTAAAACAGTATTTTTAAAAATTTTTTTTAATGTTTATTTATTACTGAAAGACAGAGAGAGACAGAGCATGAGTGGAGAAGGGGTAGAGCGGGGGAGACACAGAATATGTACGAAGCAGGCTCCAGGCTCTGAGTTGTCAGCACAGAGCCTGACGCGGGCTCAAACTCACAAACCGCAAGATCATGACCTGAGCTGAAGTCGGACGCCTAACCGACTGAGCCACCCAGGCATCCCTTAAAACAGTATTTTTATATATTTATCTCTAAATGGCCATTCCACCAGTAATGTTTTTTACTTCACTAGGAAGTACGCTAAAATGCCAGATGTTCAGTTCAACTCTAACCCAGGGAGAGTTAGGTGACTGGCCCACCTTCACACAGCACTCCGACTCAGTCTCCCTGGGCCCACACCGCCTCCCGGCCAGGGCTGTCTGACCATTGATGGGCCGGGGTGGGAAGAACATTGTATCAGCGGAGGGCCCTGCAGGGGCTTCCCCACACGTGACTGGAGACTCATTTCAGGACACACCTCTTACTCACTACATCTGGGCCTTTCTCTGAATGTGCTCAGCTCCTTCCCACCTCAGGGCCTTTTCCCAGGAATGGAAAGTTCTTGTCCTTACTAGATTATCTGTGGAATCTCTCCCTGTATAGGAACTGAAAGCTCTATACGTGCTTTTGACCATCATCTGTCTGGTTTATGACTCTCCTCGGTACTTAGTATCTGGCATTTAATAGGTACTTGTAAAACAACCCAGTCTTTAGAAGCTTCTGCAGCGACTCCCCAAATGGGAAAGCTTCCAACACCACCACCCAGTTTGGGATTGCTCTGGAATCGTGTGTTATCTTTGTACCACCATGATGAAATTGAAAGCTGATGGGACACATAATTAAGTCACCATGAACATTCTAAGTAATTGTTTACAAACAAAAGAGACAAGTAAATTTTCTGGAAGATACTGAGTTTCTGTAGAGTATTCACTTATTTCTTTTGTACAGTGTTATTTAAAGACCTCCCTGCCAGAAGATCTTGTTTACAAAGGCAACCGAAGAGGGGCGCCTGACTGGCTCAGTCAGTTGAGCGCCTGACTTCAGCTCAGGTCATGATCTCACGGTCTGTGAGTTCAAGCCCCGCGTCGGGCTCTGTGCTGACAGCTCAGAGCCTGGAGCCTGCTTCACATTCTGTGTCTCCCTCTCTCTCTGCTCCTCCCCCACTCGTGCTCTGTCTCTCAAAACTTAAATAAACATCAAAAAAAAAATTAAAAAGTAAATAAACATTAAAAAAAATTTAAAAAAAAATAAAGAAAATAAAGGCAACCAAAGATATAAGCTACTGAGGAATAAACTTAAAAATAAAGGTGTCCAGAGGCGCCTGAGTGGCTCAGTTAGTTGAGCATCCAACTTCAGCTCACGTCATGATCTCACGGTTCATGAGTTCAAGCCCCAACTCGGGCTCTGTGCTGACACCTCGGAGCAGAAGCCTGTTTTGGATTCGGTGTCTCTTCTCTTTGCCCCTCTCCTGCTCATGCCCTCTCTCTCTCTCTCTCAAAAATAAATAAACATTAAAAAAAAAAAAGTTGGATGCTCAACTGACCAAGGAGGCACTCAGACGCTCCTGGTTGCTCACATTTTTCTATTTCTTGACTTGGGTGGTATTTATACAAGCGTGTTCCTTTTGAGATATATGATCAAACTGTCCACTTATAATGTGCGCACTTCCTGCACACAAGATATACTTTAATCTAAAAGTTTGTCTTTTACGAAGTATGTGCATTTCCTTTGACCTTGCAATTTGACATTTATGATTTTTTCCCCTAAGGAAACAATAATAAAAATACCCGAAGATGTACAAAGAAAGGTATTGAAGCACTCCTTATAAAAAATAAAAATTAGAAACAATCTATCTAATGACAGGGGAACCAGATGAATAATTTAGGAGACATGCCTATACTGAGCTATCCAGCCAACTGTAAATGACACAGATATACATTTATTGGCCTGGAAAAAGGCTCACTACCAAG
This sequence comes from Paradoxurus hermaphroditus, assembly GCA_004024585.1. Lineage (NCBI taxonomy): Eukaryota > Metazoa > Chordata > Mammalia > Carnivora > Viverridae > Paradoxurus > Paradoxurus hermaphroditus. Next base: position 16,725 of record PITB01028245.1, read on the forward strand.
GCTCAGATGACAGAAGAGGTAGATACACTGATGTTTTTAGATGTGACACTAAAATGTTTTCTGCTGTGACTTTGGAGGGGGGATTCTTTGCCTATGTACTTTCTACCTTTTCCATAAAATCCATGTCTTTTTACTCATTTTATTCATACTATCACAGCCCAAGTAGGTGACTTGCCTCCCTTAAGAACGTAGAGTCTGTGGATAGATCCAGAACCTCAACCACTCATTAGCCATGCTACTTTGGAAGTGTTGGCTCAACTCAAGAGCTTCCTTTTCCAGACCCACAAAAATGAAGATAATTTCGTTTAGAGGATTTTAAGTATTTCAGTATATGTAAAGCCTTTATCATTGGCCGACACACAAAAGACACTGATAAATATCACTGCCCTGCCTCCGCTCTGTTCAAGGCACTTGAAGTCAGAATTTGGATTTCGGATACAACAATCCTTTCAAAAGAGGCTCCGTGTTCCAGGGGACTAGAAAATAGACCACAGGGGCGTCTGGGTGGCTCAGTCGGTGAGCGTCAGGCTCTTGATTTCGGCTTAGGTCATGTTATCGAGGTCCGTGGGTTCGAGCCCCACATGGGGCTCTACTCTGACAATGCGCAGCCTGCTTGGGATTCTCTCTCTCCCTCCCTCTCTGCCCCTCCCCCATTCATGTGTACTCCCTCCCTCTCTCTCTCTCTCTCTCTCTGTCTCTCTCTCTCAAAAGGAGTGAACTTAGGGGTGGCTCAGTTGGTTAGCATCTGACTTCAGCTCAGTGGGTCCATGGATCCGAGCCCTGCCTAGGGATCTGTGCTCCCGGCACAGAGCCCACTTCAGATCCTCTGTCTCCCCTTCTCTCTCTGCCCCTCTCCAGCTTGTGCTTTCTCTCTCCCAAAAATAAATAAACATTTTTAAAAATGAATAGGGGCAGCTGGGTAGCTCAGTTGGTTGAGTGTCCGGCTCGTGATTTGGGCTCAGGTCATGATCTCACAGTTTGTGGGTTTGAGCCCAGCGTTCGGCTCTGTCTGGCAGTGTGGAGCCTGCTTGGGACTCTCTCTCTCTTCCTCTCACTCTGCCCATCTTTGCTTGCTTTCTCTGTCTCTCTCTCAAAATAAACAAATAAATAAACTTAAGAAAAAAAGCAAAGCAAATGTTTAAAGAAAAAAGAATAAACTTAAAAAAAACACAAAGAAAATAGCCTACAGTCTCTTTTGTTCTTATGAAGTCTTTTTTTTTTTTTTTTTTTTTTTTTTTTTGCTCTGTGTCAGCAGCTTTTGATCAAAATTGTTGACAGTTCCTGGGCCTTATGCCTTTAGGAGGGCAAAAGTGATGGGACTGGCGGGCGAGGGTAGAACATTGTTGTTTCTTCCCGTCAGCAGGTGGAGTTGCTACACTTGTGCTCCAGGTTTGATATCTGAAGGGTCAGCAGCCCAAAGGGCTTGGGAACAGCTCTGGCGACACCACAGACCTCAGCCGGCAGAGGTCAGGGTCCCTGGAGAAGAGCAGCCAAACTCCTTGACTGGGTCCCTCCATCCAGGATCCATAACCCAGTGACCTCATGTGGACAGGGCGTGGCACACCCAGCCGTCCCTGGCTCTGAAGCGCCAGCCTCCTAAGTGTCTTGTTCCAGTAATCGAAACCAGGAGGCCAGGCCACATGTATTAACACAGCAGTTGGGCAGTACAGGGAGACCCAGGGGCCCTCCCAAATGTCACTCTGCACCCCCACATACTAAGAGGTGGCTTCTCAAACATGGCAAGTCCTGGTATAAGCCCCCATGTCTTACTGATGTTCCAAAGAAGGAAAATGCAGTGACCAGAGGCTTGCCGGGACGCGAAGCATGTTAGAAGATGAAAACTACACACTGTACGAAACAGAAGTTCGTTTATGCCGTGACAGTGTAAACACGGCGACTTTTCATTAAGATAGGAACCAGACACAAAGTCAACCGTGACACCTTCCTGTGAAGAGACCACCCTGGTGGGGGAGGAGAGGTGTGTGAATAATCCTCCTGTTTCATCCACCGAAACAGCGACCCCATTTCCTCACCTCTCCCAACCACGATAACACTAGCTAAGACTTACATCCCACTTACTAACACTTCGTTACACTGACTCGTTCATTCCCCATAATGACGCAGGGGGCAGGCAACTTTCCAGTGAGAACACGGAGGTCACCAACCCACGAGACTGGGCCACACGAACAATCCTGCTCCTCCTCACCATCCGGCTCTCGCGGCCACGTCTGTGGTCTGAAGCCCAGTCTCCCCCAGCCAGGCCTCTCGGTGATCAGATCAGAGCTGTCGGACCTTCACCCGCCCGGGAGACGGCTTCCTGCCACCAGTCAAGATCGGTGACGCTGGGCTATCTGTAGCTGTCTGGGGCTACCATCACTGAGACTGCCGGACAGGCTCCCAGTTCCAGTGATGGGCCACCCAGGCAGGATCTCACTTCATTGTCCCCCTGAGGCTGCTTCCGTCAGTTCGGCAGGAGGGGAGCCCGACAGCTCAGCTGTCACAGGGATTCTCAGTTTGGGGGCTGCACATTGGAATCAC
>PITB01028246.1:0-19142 GCA_004024585.1 Paradoxurus hermaphroditus
GGGCTGGAAAATGGTGTGGGGCAGACGCAGTGCTGTAAGCGGCAGGGCCCCTGTCTGCAGATGCCCAGAGCAAGACACCAGAAGGGATTAGGTCCTCCTTGGCTCCACCTGCCCTGGCCCAAGGTCACTTAATCCAGTCGTTCTGGCCACACTCTCTCCGGAGCTCACAGAGAGCAGGACTTTGCCTTTTACTTCTTTGATGTCCCTCCGCAAAACTGAACACAGCGTGATTTCTTGGCAGTTAGGTCATTCTGTCCTAAAGTTCAAAGAAGGATTCTTTTCTTCAAGGTCCTGCTCTACAAACCTGGGCAGGTATATAGAGTGAAGCCCAGCTCTTGAAACTCTCACAGAGCCCAGGAGTCCTCGGCTGTGCCTTAGCAGGTAGGGTCAGGCGTTTCTGACTTCACGAAGGGAACATGACACCCAAGATCTGAGTGTAACCTCGAAAGGTGTTGCCTTGCCTTCGGACTCCCAGATAACATGCTTTTTAACCAAAAAAAAAAAAAAAAAATTTTTTTTTCCTATGCAAGAACTCCTGAGAATGTCTGGGTTTTATCTCTTTTCTCTCTTATCAGAAAAAGAAATGCTTTAGTTACAAAGAACATGATAATAGTTTATGGTTTTTTCCACTAGCAGTTGTTTTTCAGCATAACACGACCTTGGAGCCCTGGACTGGAAAGCAGCTTGTTTCAACCAAGAGGCAGCACTGCTCTATTCGTATGCTTTTTGCTGGAACCATCTAGAAACATGTGAAACACACCGTACTTTACAGAGGGTTTTGAGCCTCTAAACCTATTCAGAGATTCACGTGATTATTCAGGAGCCGTAAATCTGGGAGATATACAGACAGACCCCAGAGTATCCCATACCTAAATTAATGTCATCGGTGCACTCGACAGAGTCCCTTGAGCGCCCACATGCCTGGTCCTGGAAGGGGTTTCACACCTGGCAAGAGCACGTGCGTCGCTTCAGGAAGGAGAAACTCAGAAAGTGCTCTTTCAACAGGAGTGACCTGAAATCTCGCCACCTTGACCGCCTAAAAAAGCTATAACTGCCCCAAAAGAGGAAAGAAGTCTTCGCTTTCTCCTGTAGGCAACTCTCAATTATTTGGTGCCCAGTAAAACAATTTACGGATTCTGCAGGCCTCTGATATTTCATTACTTCCTTCATCGTCTGACTCATTATTACTTGTCATTAGCGTAGCCTACATATACTTGGCCTTCAGTTGATTAATAAGGAAAAACCCCAAGCTGACAGCCAAGGAGAACAGCTGGTAAAGAGACTCAGAAAATAAGTGTTTGGTGATTTTTACCCAGCAGGAGAAATTTTCCTTCCCTCCAGATGACATTTACGCTAAAAAGATACCTTCCCACCGAAGACTTGGCCACTTTACATGGCTTGTCCTTCCTGCTGCTAACGGCACGGGGCGGGGGCAGACATTTGAGCCTGGAATAAACCTCCTAAAGTCCAGAAGGGGTCTGGCAGGAGCAAGGTAAGCACAATAGTAACAAGAGCGGACAGGAGTAGCTGGTAAACGTTCTGAACTTGGGTCTAACTGGGAATGATAGGCAGAGATTCAGAAATTTTGCAGTTTGAATATTGGTTCCGGTGGGAGAATCTGCCTTCGGCAGTACTAATTTTCTCTCCCAGCAGCTGAACCCCACTTAAGAAGTCTAGACGCAAGCTCCTGTCCCTCCCCACATGCCACGTGACCCCCTCCCTGGCTGCAAAGGCCACAGTGATCACCACCTGCTGTCACCATTTCACCTACCGTATACCTCTGGCTCTATCTATATCTTATCAGCCCACCGCGGCTACAAGTTCTTGAAGGTTGAACCTGTCTTGCGGGATTTTTACAGCCTCCCGGAAACGATCTTCCTGGTGCCTTAGTAGGAATTCTTATTCTACGCTGTTTTCTGGTGGACAGGAATGAGTGGCAGAGCAGGTGGCCATTATGGGAGGATGATCCTGAGGTTCCAAAAGCCCAGGTGGCCCCAAGCCCTCCTCTCTCTTCGCCTAGTAACAGAAGAAAAGAGGACACTCCAAACCATTATTGTCCCGTATCTCAGTGCTGAAGGAATGTGCTGGGTGTGGTAAGTTTATATGGTTGAGTGCTGGAGAGAAGGAGGTAGACCGGTCCTTCGCATGGGCCATGAGATCCCCTCATCTCATGGAGACAGAACTGGATCCAGGAAGGGAGTGTCTGAGGGCCCTGGGAGCTGGCGACTATAGCTGGAGTATACTGTGTGCCTGGAAGTCTGCGTAGAAAAAGAATGGAAAAGAAAATAAAATCCAGAAGGCGGATGGAGGCCAGCCAGCCACTTGGGCTTACCCAGCTAGAGGCGAAGTCTATTTAAATCAGCTCAATACCAAGTGTTTAAAAAGAGATTGGGGGGCACCTGGGTGGTGCAGTCAGTTAAGCGTCTGACTTCAGCTCAGGTCATGATCTTTCAGTTTGTGAGTTCGAGCCCCGCGTCGGACTCTATGCTGACAGCTCAGAGCCTGGAGCCTGCTGCTTCGGATTCTGTGTCTCCCTCTCTCTCTCTCTGCCCTTCTCCTGCTCACGCTCTGTCTCTGTGTCTCAAAAATAAATAAACGTTAAAAAAAATTTAAAAAAAAAATACTGAAACATACTAAATGTAGTGTTTTGAACATATGAATTAGAGATATAAGTGCATAGCAGATTTTAGAGCTGAAGACCTTTGAACACCTAATCTAACACCTTTAAAGAGAAACCCAAGACTCCAAGGGAAAGGACCCCAGCCAATGTTATAAGAAGTAGGGAATGGAACAGCCAAGAAACCAGGGTTTTCACCGGATCAAGTCCCACACTTGAGACCATCAGAAGAAGGAATTTCGAGGAAGAATAAAAACAGGTTAAAGTAAAAAAAAATTTTTTTAATAAAAATTTGAGTAGCGAGTTTGCAGCCATTTACATTGGAAATTGTTTGCATGGCTCATTGGTTTAAAAAATAAGAGAAATCTCAGGGCACCTGAGTGGCTCAGTCAGTTGAGCGGCTGACTTCCGTTCAGGTCATGATCTCACGGTTCGTGAGTTCAAGCGCCACGGGCTCTGTAACAGTTCAAGCCCCTGGAGCCTGCTTCTGATTCTGTGTCTCCCTCTCTCTCTCTGTTCCTCTCCAACGCATGTTCTCTCTCTCTCTCTCTCTCAAAAATAAATAAAAACATTTTTTAAAAAATAAAAAAAGAGGGGCGCCTGGGGGGCTCAGTCGGTTGGGCGGCCGACTTCGGCTCAGGTCACGATCTCGCGGTCTGTGAGTTCAAGCCCCGCATCGGGCTCTGTGCTGACGGCTCAGAGCCTGGAGCCTGTTTCGGATTCCGTGCCTCCCTCTCTCTCTGCCCTTCCCCTGCTCATGCTCTGTCTGTCTCAAAAATAAAGAAATGTTAAAAAAAATAATAATAAAATAAAAATAAAAAAAGAGAAATCTCAGGTACTAGTTAAATATTCACATCCTTATCTGTCCAGACACTAATAAGCTCGGTGTATTTTGCAATGATTTTTTTTTTTTTATTGATTCCATGAAGGCCAACTCCGAGTGCCAGAACTTGGATAGCTTTTATTTGATGTCAGAGAATCTAGAAGTCAGTCCTGGCTCCACTCCTTGGCTGGGTAACCTGAGATGCCGCCGCTCACTTACCCGTCTTGTAAAAGGGGTTATCCCGAGGCTCTCTAAGAGATGCGACAATCTAAAACATCCACCTGCTTCTAAGCTGCCCAGCGGCTCAAACCATGGTAGCACTGTTATTTTTATTTACAACAATGAGTAAAGATTCTTTCACAAGTCCTCACCATCACGTGGCTTTCAGTCTTCCCTCTTCTACAGATTCCTGCTGAAATCTAAGTAAATCGTGTATTGTACTTAGAAAGCTAGAGAAGTGTCAATTAAACAGCCAACTGTTTTGGGGTGCCTGGGTGGCGTCCGACTTGGGCTCAGGTCATGATCTCAAGGTTCACGAGTTCGAGCCCCGCGTCGGGCTCTGTGCTGACAGCTCGGAACCTAGAGCATGCCTCGGATTCTGTGTCTCCCTCTCTCTCTCTGCCCCTCCCCCATTTGTATTCTGTTTCTCTCTCAAAAATAGATAAAACATTTTTTTAAGGCAACTGTTTTACCACTAGGATTTGCTGCAGGAAATTTTATTTAGAAAAGGCAACTTTTTTTTAAAAGAGTCCAAGTGGTGCTCAGCTCAGAAAGTGTTCCCAGGGGCGCCTGGGTGGCTCAGTCGGTTGAGCTGCCGACTTCAGCTCAGGTCATGAACTTGTGGTCTGGGGGTTCGAGCCCTGCGTCGGGCTCTATGCTGATGGCTCGGAGCCTGGAGCCTGCTTCGGATTCTGTGTCTCCCTCTCTCTCTGCCCTTCCCCTGTTCACTCTTTGTCTCTATGTCTCTCAAAAATAAATAAACATTTAAAAAAGAAAGAAAGAAAGAAAGTATTCCCACTCTGGCCCTACTCATGACCGCCCTAGAGTTTTCTCATCTACTCCTTGGAGTTCAGGAAGCGCGGTTGGGCTGGATTATATGTTCCGAACTTCACTCTGAGCCGGCCTTCTTCTGGTGCTTGTACGAGCTTTGGTAACACCTTCCCACGTATGCTAATTTTCTGAAGGAAACTTGTGATAAATCCAGAGAGGCAGCCCAGTACCCCACTGGGCAGATTGTCAAAAAAAAAAAAAAAAAAAAAACAGTTCCAATTTTCTTGTAATTTCCAAAGAGCGATATATTTGAAGGAACTTTGGATGTCGTCCAATTATATAAAATCTGTAGCTCTTTTTTTCTTTTTTCTTTTTCTTTTTTTTTCTTTTTCTCGAGAACTCTATAGAACTACTTTCCTCACCGACACTTTCGTTCCCAAGCAACTTGTTTTGTTTTGTAAATAGTTAATACCTTTGCCTCGTTTACAAATCAAAGCAAATTTAAAAGTACACCCCAAGAACTCTTCCTCCGGCCCCAAGGCCATCCAATCAGTATCCCCCACCAAGGGCGACCCTTTATATTAGCTTCTTCTTTATCCTTTCTCGGACTCTTCATACGAATAGAAGCAAATATGAATGCATGCCATTATTTGCTCTACTTTCTAACCCCCACGAAGAGCAGGTGCTACGTGCCCCGGAGCTCCCTCTGTGTCAATAAGGACAGAGGGCCCTCATTCTTTTGTTTATAGCTGCTTAATAGCCCCATGGCTGGATGCTTGGATTACCTCCAATCTTTTGCTATTGCAAAGTGTAGATAACCTCATCTCTGGCATTTCACAAAAGTGTATCTGTAGGATAAAGTCCGAGAGGTAGGATTGCCAGGTCAAAGGACTGACCTGCATTTCCAATTTCAAGGCTAAGACTCTAAATCCAGGTCTCCGAGGAGAGCCAAAGCAGCGCTACTCATTGCGGGGTCCATGCAACGGTGCGGTCTCTGAAATAGGTAGCGAACAAAACGAAGGCAGTTGGAAAACTTCGAGCGATTTCCCACCACGACATTCGACTGTGCGGCCATTCTTCTAAGTAGTTGATTTTTATTGATCTTCTCCATCTGTGATGATCTGAGAGAGAAAAATAATTACTTCTGTTGCTGCACAAAAGTTATGAACCACTTCTTTTTTCGTGTGACATTGCCTCGGATTTGTTATCCAGATTGCTGAAAAGCTTGTGGAGAAACAGAGCCACCCCCGAAGAACACCAGAGAGTAAAACAGCGTGAGACTCCGCAGAAAATGAAAAGTTATTTCAGTCATTTAATAGCAATCGATCGAGCGCCAATATATTCCAGTGTGAGACGTAAAAGATCCCCTAAATATGTGGATGAATGGGCAGGGACAGAGAGCGAGAGACAGAGAGAGAAAGAAACAGGCAGGCTCTCCCAGGTGGAAGAAGAGACGATGACGCCCGTACAGAATGTAGCAGGCGCCACGGAATACGGGGAGGCCTCAGGCCTCGTCTTGCAAAAGGATCTGTCCACCCAGGTGGAGAAGAGCAATCTGTCAGGAATCGGTCAGGGAGGGGAGTGTAAGACGTGATGAGGAGGTGCAGGAAGAAACTGTTCGAAATTCGATTTATTATTTTTTTATTTTTTTAATGTTTATTTTTGAGAGTGAGAGAGATAGAGTGTGAGCAGGGGAGGGGTAGAGAGAGAAGGAGACACAGAATCTCAAGCAGGCTCCAGGCTCTGAGGGGTCAGCACAGAGCCAGACACGGCGCTCGAACTCACGAACCTCGAGATCATGACCTGAGCCCAAGTCGGATGCTTAACCGATTGAGCCACCCAGGTGACCCTGTATTTTATAATCATACCTTTAAAAATTTTTTTTGATGTTTATTCATTTTTGAGAGAGAGAGAGAGAGAGAAAGGGAGAGAGAGCGAGGGAGGGTAAGGGAGGGAGACACAGAATCTGAAGCAGGCTCCAGGCTCTGAGCTGTCAGCACAGAGCCTGACACGGGGCTCGAACTCAGAAACCATGAGATCATGACCTGAGCCAAAGTCAGAAGGCTTAACTGACTGAGCCACCCAGGCACCCTCAATCTTATCCTTTTGGATGTACATATATATATATATTTAAGTTTTATTTATTTATTTTGAGAGAGAGAGAGACCACAAGCAAGGGAGAGGCAGAGAGAGAGGGAGAGAGAGAGAACCCCAAGCAGGCTCAGCGTGGAGCCCTTGGTGGGGCTTGAACTCACAAACCACGGGATCGTGATCTGAGCCAAAATCAAGAGTTGGAGGCTTAACTGACTGAGCCACCCAGGGGTCCCTCAATGTATATTTTGATTTTGCAGTGTAAATAATCTATCAGCACTGTCGTATACATATACAATTCAAGCAAATGCATATATCGGGGTTGTGGGCTATCTTTTATTCTGAAAGACAGGAGAGGAGAAAAGCTGGCAGACCACTGCACTGGGCACGTGGCAGGACGGGAGGGCAGGGGTCCGGTCTGTTCGCCTCGCCATTGCAGGGACACAGTGCCTGACTCCCAGCAAGCAGAGAAGGATTATGCGGGATCTGATTCAGCTCTGAGAATAAGTACCTGCCTCAAAGCCCCGCTGCTTCCGCAGGTGTGGTTGCTAAATATTTAAGCTTCCGAAGGGAAAAAATAGGACAACGCATCCTATATCCGCCCTGCCAGGAAGTTGTTAGTCAAACATAGTATTTTTGCCTTGTGGAGTTGAAAGAAAAATTAGCAATCAGCTGGTAGCTCCAATTCATGGGTTTATACTCCATAAACCTTGCTGCCAGGGAGAAATACATTTCTCTAAACCATTGAAAGTCGTTCTACTTCAGATGGTTTTGGAAAACTATGATGGAGCTAGCAAGTTTGGTTTTAATTTTTTTTAATGTTTGTTTATTTTTGAGAGAGAGAGAGACAGACCGCAAGCAGGGGAGGGGCAGACAGAGAGGGAGACACAGAATCCGAAGCAGGCTCCAGGCTCTGAGCTGGCAGCACAGAGTCTGACATGGGGCTCGAATCCATGAACCGTGAGATCATGACCCGAGCCGAAGTCGGACACTTGACCGACTGAGCCGTCGAGGCGCCCCAAAGCTAGCAAGTTTGTAAGGGCAAAAAAGCAATGACGATTCATCTCAGGAAAACGAGTAACTCTGATCCTTTGACCGTGTCTGGCAAATAACATTAACTTCTCTGTTAAGGACGTTCTGCCACGTCCCGGGAGTCATAAATGCCTGGCGAGGCCTTCGTAAAACACCCCCAATCTGTAGAAAGCAGGCATGGCAGAGGTGACATTAGTAGCTATTTATTTCCAGCCCGAATTCCAAATGACATCAGTGCTAAGGAGAGTGTCGCTTCACACAGAAACCACTGACGAGAAAGCCAAGGCCTTTTCCATACTTTGTTGTGCCAAGTGCATACCCGTCTGTGACTTTCACTCACCCCGGCTCCTCTCCCAGGCCCAGCCCAGGGGCTTCCCGTTATTTCCAGATGCTGAGATAACACTCGGCGTACAGATGGTGCTCAATAATTGTGCAGAGGAAGGGAGGAAGGCATCTTTGGAGTATATGTTTATTTTCATATACAAAAAAAGGGGGCAGGAGGAGGGTATGTGTTTTGAATATATATAAAGAATTATTAAAAGTCAACAACAAAAACATGACCCAATTAAAAAGTCAGCGAAGGGTTTAAATGCACATTTCTCCAAAGACCTACAAATGGCCAACACGCACATGAAAAGATGCTCCATATCATTAGTGATTAGGGAAATACCATCAAAACAACAAGATACACTTTATACCGACTACACTGGTTTTATGTTTAAAACAGTAACAATAGAGTCTCTTGGGTGGCTCCGTGGGTTAAGGGTCCCACTTCGGCTCCAGGCATGATCTCCCGGTTCACGAGTTATCGAGAGTTCTCGAGCCCAGCATTGGGCTCTGGGCTGACAGCTCAGAGTTTAGAAACTGCTTGGGATTCTGCGTCTCCCTCTCCCTCTGCCCCTCCCCCAATCATACTTGCTCTCTCTGCCTCTCTCTCTCTCTTTCTCTCAAAAACGAAAGAATGTTAAAAAAAAAAAAACTTTTTTCTAAAAAAGCAAAGAGAACGTCAGTTCCTTTTGTAAACGTATTAACTACACATGAAAGAAAATGACTCACAAGAAGGGAATCGATTTTGTAAAATAAATAATTTGACGAGGTTGTCCACTCAGCTCTTTCGTGTGGACTGTCTGCTGTCCTCTCCTGCCCCCTGTGTGGTCACTTGGCCAGAGTGACTCTCGCAAAGGATGAGCACGGTGCAGTCACCAGCTGCCCGGAAGAGCGTTTCTTGGGGCGCCTGGCCGGCTCAGAGGAGCATGCTGACTCTTGATCTCAGGGTCACGAGTTCCAGCCCCACGTGTGGCGTAGAGTTTACTTAAATAAATAAAATTAAAAAAAAAAAAAGAGCACTTATTGAAAATGCAGTCCCCAGGGTGCCCGGCTGGCTCAGTTTTTACAGCCTGTGACTCTTGCTCTCGAGGTTTTAAGTTTGAGCCCCACAGTGGGTGTAGAGATTACTTAAAAATAAAATCTTCAACTAAAATGCAGTCCCCATCTCGGGGCCTTGTCCAACCCCTCGGTTACCTACAGAAGCCGATTTCTACATTGGCAGGAAGAACCTTAACATTGACTGAGATTTACTGAGGGCATATGTACCTCTCGGAGGCTTGGACAATTTGAGGAAACTCACCTCAGATTGCATAGCTAGTATGTGGTAGAAGGGGAATAAAGGGTCTTCTTCTTTTTTTATTTATTAAAAAAAATTTTTTTAATGTTTTATTTATTTTTGAGAGCAGAAGAGACAAAGCATGAGCAGGGGAGGGGCAGAGAGAGAGGGAGACACAGAATCCGAAGCAGGCTCCAGGCTCTGAGCCGTCAGCACAGAGCCCAACGCGGGGCTCGAACCCACAGTCCGTGAGATCATGACCCAAGCCGAAGTCGGACGTTTAACTGACTGAACCACCCAGGAGCCCCATGGGTTGACTTCTTTTTGTCTCGACAAACCACCATGGTCACAGGTAAGCTAGGAATACACTGACTGGAACCTACCCTGTGCCTGGGAATCATTTGACTTAATAAATTCCCACCGTCCAAAAATGTCGGCACGGAAAGGGTGCTCAGTACAAGGCTGTGGCAGGAAGGAAGGAGGAGGGGGAGGGAGGAAGGAGGAGCAATGGAATAGACTTTCTTTCTGACACTGACGCTCACCTGTAACTACTGCTTCGCGGTCTTCTGTCCCTCTCTCTCTCTCTGCCCCTCCCCTGCACGCACACTCTCTCTCTCTCTCTCTCTCTCAAAAATAAACATTTTTTTAAAAAATGCCCCAACAGCTCTCAGATCATTAAAAAAAAATTACCAAATGTTTTCTATGACTGGTGGCCTCATGTACAATTTAAACCACCCCGGAGTCATCAGGCCCAGCTTTCGGGCTCGGCCCCTCTCTTACTATCTTGTGAGACCTTGGGCAAGTCACAGAACCTCCCCGAGTCTCAGTTTCTTGGGTAACTCAGACAACCTGGGGCAAGTCCCCTCCTCTCTGAGACTCATGTGCTTTACCAGCGGGCAGCTTTGACAAGGCGCTTCACCAAAACGGATCCCCAGTGGCCAGCAGACACGTGGAGAGGTAGCGAAATTTAAAACCAGAGTGTGATACTACTACATGGCTTCCAGAATCATCGAATGAAAAAGGCGGCCAATGCCGTATGTTGGGAGGGCGTGGAACACCTGGAACTCTCCCCCCTCGCAGGTGGGAATGGAAATTGCCAGCGCACACTGGAAAACTGGTCGACCGTATCTACCAAAGCTAGGCCTGTGCGCCCCCAGGCAGCCCACGGCTAGATATATCGCTAATGGAAACAGGAAGATATATTTACCAAAAGATGTGTGTAAGACGGTTAATCAAAATAATGACAGAGTATTTGATTACCCACCACCAGTAGAAGGGGTAAATGACTTGTGTCTACAGTGCGGTGCCACCAGTGACAGGAGTGAACGAGCTACAACCATATACCATAACACGGAAGAAACTCGCAAATAATGTGAAGCGAAGACAGCCGGGCACAGAGAGTATATGCTGTAGGATTCCTTTTTTATAATGAAAAGAAAAAGAAAACGAGGCACAAGTAATCTCTGCTTTTGACTGTCAGGAGAGTGGTTACCATGGGGGAGGTAATCACTGGAAAGGGACACAAGGGGGCTCTGAGGAGCTCGTCCTGTTTCGTTTCTTGATCTGGATGCTGGTGATAAAGATATATTCTTTTTTTTTTTTTTTTAAGATTTTCTTTTCAAGTAATCTCTACACCCAAAGTGGGGCTTGAACCTGCAACCCTGAGATGAAGAGTCAACACGCTCCACTGACTGAGCCAGCCAGACGCCCCCGTGAAGGTGCATTCTGTGTGCGAGAACGCCCCACGCTCTACACGTCTGATATTTTCCGTTCCCCGGATGTTTATTATACTGCCATAAAAATGTTGTAAATGAGGCGGTTGGGCTAGGTACAGCGTGCTTCTTGTCCTTTCTAGCTTCAAGCGGAAGAACCACCACCTGCAGTGTTCCGGGCACGAAGCTGAGTGTTTTCCATACAAATTGCTCTGTGGTCATCCGAGCGGGGCGCTACAGTGAGGAAACTGAGGCCCAGGGACACAGGGAACTTGCCAAATTCATGTACCGACTGAAGGGTGGAAGTGGCTTCAAACCCGGCCACTCAGAGGTCAGGGGCCTCAGCCATGGTCCTTGATCACGACAGCCCGACAGCCCGAGAGAAGCAGGCAGGGTGAGGTGTGGAGAAGCATGGCTCTCTCCAGCTGGCATTCCCCTCCCACTCCCTGCGGGGACTGAGTCCTCCCGTCTCCCAGGCTCGCTTCCCTTTGTCTCTACTACTGGGCTTCTCTGGGATTTTCCTCCAGCTAGAAGCAAGAAGGGAGACTTTCGATTTCTCTTTCCCTGAACCTGGGTCTTCCCATTCCATTGACTCAGATGTTTCCCTTCAACTGAAGGGGGAATAACGTTTTTAAGTGTGCGTATTAGCAATTATTGAAGAATACCTTGTTAGCCTACTCATAATTTTTAAAACTAGTTAAAGAGGTTCTAACCAGTTATTTCTTTTTTTAAGTATTTTAAAAAAATTTTTTTAACGTTTATTTATTTTTGAGAGACATAGAGATATAGCGTGAGCAGGGGAAGGGCAGAGAGAGAGGGAGACACAGAATCCGAAACAGGCTCCAGGCTCTGAGCTGTCAGCACAGAGCCAGACGCGGGGCTCGAACTCACAGACCGTGAGATCATGACCTGAGCTGAAGTCGGCCGCTTAACCGACTGAGCCACCCAGGCGCCCCATGTATTTTTTAATGTTTATTATTTTCGATAGAGAGAGACAGAGCGTGAGCAGGGGAGAAACAGAGAGAGGGAGACACAGAACCTGAAGCAGGCTCCAGGCTCCGAGCTGTCAGCACAGAGCCGGACGCGGAGCTTGAACCCACAGACTGTGAGACGGTGACCTGAGACGAAGTCAGACGCTTAACTGACTGAGCCACCCAGGCGCCCCCAACCAGTTATTTCTAAAGTGGCAAGTACACTAAATCGATCTGGGCCCATAAAATGGATGGGTGTTTCTCAGTGTATGAAAAGCTCTCCTCAACCCGCACGTAGCTCCTCGGCTGCCAGGTTCCAAGTGGGGGTCTGTAATGTTCGCTTTCAACATCAGAAATCTAGGACTGATGGACGGTGCGACTCTAAAAAGTTATCCACCAGGTTCTTTATAAGGTATTAAGAACTTTCGGAGTAAGTCTAGGAAGCTGATGTCCTAAAAATCCGATATGGTGTTGACTTAATTTGCAGCCGCTAACAAAATTCTGCAAGATGCATCACACTGGCTTCGAAAATGGCCCTGTGTGTTTGTACATACCGCCTGCCAGCGTAGCCACTCTGTGTACATTTGGCATGGGGCTGGAAAAGCACCGAACGTGGCATGAAAAAGTAGTGTCAGGGTGCAGATACCCTTTATTTGTGGATATTGGCTGGAGGGGGGGGAGGGGATGCACATATACAAACTCTGATAATTATAAAATTAGTTGAAAACTTTGCGAAGAGAAAACAAGGAATAGTTAAATGAGAAATCATTACAAAAAGGATTTATTAGACAAACACATCCAAGGATTTGGTTGGAAAGCCACGCGGCCTTTCAAAGCAGCACAGATCCAAAGTCACACGCTTGGAGCGTTACTCTGCTACCAGGCGTAGTAACAGGAAAGGTCCAGAATGACAGCATTCCCGTGCTAGTCCACGGATAAGCCTCCCGCCTCCCTCCCTAGCCCGTCTCTTCCGACTGGAGTCTTCTGGGATTCTGGTACCTGAGAGATGAAACGTTGCCCACATCTTCCGGAAATTCAGCTTCTTGGTACAGCTCTTGCCTCGGTGTCCTTGAGTCGCCTGTTCACGACACATGGTGTTGCTTTTCAGAAACCAGCGAGCAGTTATTGAGGGAGCATTTATCACCACGTAAACCGTAAACCGAACGAGATGTCCTCTACCATAGTAACTGCGTTTTTAATCTCATCTGGCATCGATAGTCTTTTAGAAACAACCCACTCTTTGGGGACATTCTTTAAAATAGAAGGGAAGGAGAAATTCGTAAATAATACGCAATGAAGTGAGGCACATTCTCAAGTCTTGTGAGAGTCCTGTGAATCTGCAGTCTTCATTGAATTTGGCAGAAGGGGGAGGAGGATGTTTTCTATCTTTCCTGATAACCATAGAACTAGATATTTCAAAATTATGATATCATGTGTTCATGACACCAAACTGCATTTACTTTATAAGAAGCCTGTGATCATTAAATGTAATGGTTAATGGCACAGGCTAACAAGAAATGGCAAGCAGTGTATGCTATCCATGTAGATATCAGTGGGCCTCAATCAAACAAAGGTAAGAATGAAATAGACACGACCTAACTGGGAAGATTCGGGTTTCTGGGAGCTGAGCTGCAGACATATTACATAGGAAACTCAAAGCAGTATTCCAAACAAGTCTGGCATGAGCCTTTTACAGAATAACTAATTGTTCAAGGGAGATAAAAGTAGCAGGTGGAACTAAGGGCCACACGTTAAGCTTCTGCAGTTGAATCCATTATGGGTATGATTTTGCTTCTACTTTAGCCCAAGAAATACTTCCTTCACGCCCTTGACAACCCTTTCTTTACATGTTCACCATGCCATCACAGAGTCTGTTTGGGACAAGAATTGCTCTCGATGAAGTTCTAATAAGGTTGAATTTGTGCTTTAAAAAATATTTCAGCAGAGAGGCGCCTGGGTGGCTCAGTCGGTTAAGGACCAGGTTTCGACTCAGGTCGTGATCTCACGGTTCCTGGGTTCGAGCCCTGCATCGGGCTCCTTGCTGACAGCTCGGAGCCTGGAGCCTGCTTTGGATTCCGTGTCTCCCCTTCTCTCTCTCTCTCTCTCTCTCTCTCTGCCCCTACCCTGCTCGTGCTGTTTCTGTCTCTCAAAAATGAATAAACATTATTTAAAAAATAGTCCAACGGGCACTCGCTTTGAAATGCCCCCTCTCTGTAAAGAGAGCTTTCATACACTTCTTCCCTTCTGATCTTATACTCTAATAAACTTTTGCCTGCTGCTCAAAAAAGAAAAAAGAAAAAAAAAAGTCCAATTCATGACAGTGATGCGTGCTGGAGGAGCTCCGTGCTCTCTCTCAGCTTGGTTCACTCTTTGGGGGCCTAGGAATTGCGGGGACAGACAGATGAGCCAGGACTGAAGTTTTCAGAGTACCAAATACTGCAAATCAAAACAGGCAGCCTCGGACATAGACTTCAAGATTTTATTTGAACCACCGGCCCCTTTATTATCATTTTTATGCATCTGAGGCCATTGCCGGGTTGGTGACAGCTGCCCTGAAAACGTGCAGAGCACTGTCTGCGTTAGCAGGTAAGCCTAGCCACAAAGCCGTTACATTTTCTAGCAGAGACTTCTGGGCTTCAGAAAAGTGAGACACCGCTTCTCGCAGGAACCGCCTGTGGAGAGTCCGTTTGGAACAAGAATTGTGCTCAAGTCCCAACCTTAAAGGAAAATCGAAAAATGTACAAATCTGTGCATTTGAAAAACAGTCCATTTCGCCGCGGCCGTGTGTGCTCCTGGACCCAGTTCGTTCAATATTTGGGAGGAATCCCTGGTTTGGGGCCAATCATCAGGGACGAAAAGGGGATGCTGCTTACCACGCGTGTGAGCTACGCTGTTGGAAGATTCCACCCTAATCGTGAGCGACCCGCGGGCAGGAAGTCTCGGCTCCCTGGCACCTGCATCCCCGCAGCGCCTCAGCGTCAGCCTTGCTCCCGACACCCAGACCCTCAAAAGGAGCCCTTGAACGGAACGGAGCCTGACCCGAAGTGAAGAGCCCGGTTCAGAAACGCGCAGCTCTGAGGCCAGCCTTCAAATCCGGACACTTTTTAAAGACGGCAGAACCTTGACCCCCTTCGCGGATCGCGTGGATTCCGGGGGTCGGCGCGGCGGCAAGGGGCGCTGCTGGAGTCGGCGGGCGGCCTGTCCCTGCCCTCCGGTGGCGCCTCCCAACAGCTGGAAAGCAAGGCGCGCGCAGGCACCGGCTCACCACGAGGGGGCGGGCCCTGCACGTCGGCGCCCCTCGGTGGAACCGGGACCGCGCGACGACGCCGATCAGTTGTGAGTCCCGACGAAGTGGACCCGCGAGAAGCTCCAGGTTCATAGGTGCGGGGCGTAGAAAGGGGTCAGGTAGGAGGGTCCGAGGAAGGACGCAAAGGGGCCCCCGGTGGCGGCGGCGGCGGCCGGCGGCGGGAAAGAGGTGGCGGCTGGGAAGAGGACGTTGGCCGCCGAGTAGGAGGGGAAAGTCTGGAAGGGCAGCGCGCCCGGCCCGGGGGCGCCGCCGGGGCTGCCTCCCGAGCCGCCGCCGCCGCCGCCGCCGCCGCCCGCCGCGGCTGCCGTTCCGGGCGCCCCCGACTGGGGCGCGCCGCTCCCCGCCTGCGCCGCCCCGTCGGCGCCCGGGTTCTGCTTCTTCCACTTGGTCCTGCGGTTCTGGAACCAGATTTTGACCTGCGTCTCAGTGAGGCTGAGCGACAGCGCGAGGTTCAGGCGCTCGCACACGGACAGGTAGCGCGTGGCCCGGAACTTGTTCTCCAAAGCCACCAGCTGCTCGTAGGTGAAGGCGGTGCGCGCGCGCCTGGGCTTGGCGCAGCGGGGCTCGGTGCGCCGGCGCCGGGGCCGCGGGGAGCCGGGCGAGCCCGGGGAGCCCGCCAGCCCGCCGGCCGCCGCCGCCCGGGACTCGGGGGAACGCGCCGGGTCCGCTTCCAGGCCGGCAGCCCGCTCCCGCGGCCGCCGCCGCCGCGCGTCCTCCGCTTCCTCCTCCTCCTCCTCCGCCTCCTCGGCCTCCGAGCCCTCCAAGGGGGACGCCGCGCCCGCGCCGCGGTCCGCAGCATCTAGTGGAAAAGGGGCGGGTGACCAGAAGCCCGGCACGACCCAGCCACTCGCGATCCCCAGACCTCCTCTTCCTCTTCCTCAGAGCCCCCAGGTCCGCCCCTCTCCGGCATCGCGCTGCCCCCAACCCCCCACTCCTGCCCCCGCGACCACACATCCTCGCAAGCCAGGATTTGGGGTTTAGGGGTGCGGTATCCTCTTGCCCTTTACTCAGCTGCCACCTAGCTGACGTCCGAGAAATGTATTTTGAATGAACGAATGACACCTTGCATTAAGAAAAAATAATGACCATATTGGACAATATTGGGCGGGTAGGATCGCTGTACATTGAGACATCGAAATGTCAAGTGCGTTTAGGGCTATGTCTCCCTAGTCGCTAGAAGCCTATTTTGGTCTGGGACTCCTAGCAATTAAAAAAGAAGTTATTAAGCCCCCCCCCGCCCAAAGTGAAATTCTCTCTTTCCCATCTTCTCTCTCCTGCCGTGTTAATAGAGTTTCAGATTTGTGCGGGGCCGGATCGATAGATGTCATCTATTAAAGGTAAGTTTTAATCGAACAATATTAGGATCAGACAGGGAGAGGGGGTTTGAAGTCGGTACCTGCAAGCTGCGGGCAGGAGATATGCAGGCGCCAGTAATAGAATATCGATCACGGAGGTGGGGGGAGGGGCGAGCGGCCCCTCCGAGGGGCGATCCGAACAATTACCAGGCGGACTACCCGGGCCCAAGCGCAGCCGCCAGAGGCGCCCCGAGCCCCAGACAATCACTGCCAAACTTGGGGAGGAGAAGCGGGCGGCGGGGGGGGGGGGGGGGGGGGGGGGGGGGGGGGGGGGGGGGGGCTGTGCCGTGTCCAGCCTCTCTCCGCCTTGCGCCCCTGACTCGGCCTCTCTCCAGGGAGCCTGGTGCCCACGCGTCACCCAGCACGGATCCTGCTGTCTTTTGTCCTACCTTCCAGACACAAACTCCCCCAAGCTTCTCATCAGGTGTCACCCAGAGTTAGGTCAAAATGTTTCCAGGAGAAAGGGCCATGGTGGCCTCCCCTCACCCCACTCCATCCCTCCCGCCCCAGGCAACGATTGGGTCTGGGGAGAGAGCCAAGGGGCAGCGGAATCTCTGCAGGTGTCTCCACGGTTGGAAGGAGGGTTGGAAGTGGGCACGAGGTGCTTAAACCCGACCTCGCCCTCACGAAGACTCCTACACATGTCGCCTCTGTTTCCTCCATCATGAGATGGAGGCGATATTCACGATGTTGTCTACCTCGCGGGTTCTGAAGTTTTCCATGACTTTTATCCCAGTCTCTAGTCTAGGCCCTGGCACGTGGTGGGCACATTAAATGCCCCATCAATGAATGAGCCTGGATAAGGTGGACGCTGGCTGTTTCGTTTCCACTGCGAGCAAAAAAATAGAACTGTGGCGCTTAGTGGCTTGGCCGGCGAGCAGGGACCGGCTTCGGGAGGCTAATCCCTGACTCGGGATGTCGGGGGCCTCCTTTCTGCCTCAATTCGGTTCTGACACAGGGGCAAGGCAACACTTTGTACCTCGTCCTGTGAGCCTTCTCCCTTTGGTGAAGGCTCCGCTAAGGGCCACTCACTCTGTCCCTGGTTGCCACCCCCCCCCCCAACGCCTCCAACTTCCCAGAGCATCGTCTGGGCTGGGGCTTCCCGGAACCGGGGACCGCTTCGCATCCTTACCAGGGGTCTCCCGCTGCCGAGCTGAATTCCCCGGGCTGGCGTCCTTCCCCGCTTCGGCCTCTGCCAAACTTTTCCTGGCTTCCCGGGGAGCAGGACGCACGGCCGGGAGCGCAGCGCGGGTGAATTTCTGCGGGTCGAGGATGTCCAGCACAGAGAAGGAAATCTTGTGGTGAGAGGGAGCCGCCTTGGCCCCGCCGTCCTGCCATGCCAGCATGCCCGCCGCCCGCGGGCCCGAGGCCGGCGGCGCGGGGTCCGGGACGGCCGCGCTTCGGCTCGCCTTCCGCTGTGGCGGGGCCGCAGCTCTCCAGCCGGGAGGAGGGGCGCGGCGGCCAAGTGAAGCCGGGGAGGGGGGCGCGGGGGCGGGGCCGGGCGAGAGCCGCGGGGGCGCGGCGCCCGGATTGGCACTTGCTCGGCCCGGGCCCCCACCACGTGCAGGGCGCGCTCGCCGCGGCCCCGCGACCGCCCCCGCGCCGCGCGGGGGCCGCTCGCCTCGGCACGGGGGCGCCCGCGTGAGCCCGGCGCGCGCGCCTGCCCCGGCTCCGCCGCGGGCTCCGCGCGCCTCCGCCCGACCCACGGGCACCCCTGGTGCGCGCGAGCGAGGGATCGCGCGACGCTTCTGTTCTGGGGGACACTCCCCCCACACGCACACTGACTTGCGCTTGGGTTTGTGAGTTTTCTTTCCCCCGGGATTTCGAATTGGGGATGGAATTGAGGCCAGCACTGATTACTTGAAGGCAACGCTCGGCACAGCCGCGGCGCCCGTGAATCGCAGGGATGACCTCGGACCTGGTCCCCTCAGATGTTAAAAGCTCTGACGTTCTCGCGGTTTACAGTTTATGATGCCCTCGGGCCTGCGCGATCTCGTTTGATTCTCTGAGCAACCCTGCGAGGTGGGAGTGGCCCGGCAAAACTATTATCCCCATTTAAAGATGAGGAAATTGAGGTTCAGAGATGAGAAGTGAGTTGCCCAGGGTTATTGTTGACTGGTGACAGCGTTCGGATTCGAACCTAGGTCTTCTTTTCCCGGGCCTGTACCCTTTCCGGTATATCCTGCCATCTCAGAGATGGAGGAAGAAAGTCCTGCCCGGTGTCGGAGGCTTTCCCTTCTACCCCCAGCCGGAGCCTAGCCCGGCAGGGTCAGCAAGCTGGAGGGATTTTGGAGAGGGGTCCAGGCCCCCCACCAGGCTGCCCCGACGCTTTGGAAACCGTGGCAGGTTGCCGAGTCAAGCCAGGGGAGAGAGATGCCCAGGTGAGCCAGGTGAGGGTGGCTGCCCTGGCCTGCTGAGACCCTGACGCCCTTCAGTCCTTCCTCACAGTTACAGATTCAATCATTTGCAACAGAAATTGGGTCTCTGGGACCCAGGTTGCATCTCTGACCCCCCCATCACCTTCCAGCCCCAGGAGGAATAAGGTTAAAAGATGCTCGTCTGGTTTGAATTTGAAGTCAGAGAACAGAGATAATTGAAAGGGCTCAGGCACCAGGTCCCATGGAATGATGCGAATCAGTCC
>PITB01028247.1:5361-19353 GCA_004024585.1 Paradoxurus hermaphroditus
AAAAAAAAAAAAAAAAAAAAAAAAAAAAAAAAAAAAAAAAAAAAAAAAAAAAAAAAAAAAAAAAAAAAAAAAAAAAAAAAAAAAAAAAAAAAAAAAAAAAAAAAAAAAAAAAAAAAAAAAAAAAAAGTCCAACTGAAAGTGAGTTCAAACAAACAAATAAAAATTACAAAACATATGCAACACAACAATGGCATATTTTCAGGGACAGTCAGCAGTCACAGCTAATAGGATAAGCACAAGAAAAAGATGTAGGAGAATCTGAAATACACTACATGAGTATATTTTTAATAAATAAAATTTCAAAACCACAAAAATCATAGGAAAAATGAAAATATGAAAAAAGAACAGTCAGATTAAAAAAATAGTAAATAGGAGTATTAACAACGAAATTGAATGGGCAGGCTAGAGAAAACTGAATAGAGTATTACTGAATCATAAGGTAGGTAAAAGAAAGCTACATGGAATACATAACAGAGTGATGAAAATATGGAAAGTATGTAAGAGGTTTTAGCAACATAAAGAATAAGTAAGTATAAAAAGTGATCAAATACATCTGAAGAACGAAATAGAATTCCATACATAATTCCATTGATATACGTATACATGAGATTAGAAATCAATGAACAGGTTAAGTAGCTGATTAGGCACAAAAAGAAAAGAAAGGCTGCAAGTCAGATATGAACATTATGAGAGAATGCAGTAGAGGGACAAAGTGATGAAAATTAAGGGACACAAAAGATAGAGTGAGAAGGTAGATTCGACATAAATCTAATCTGAAAATCAGATGAAAATAATACAGAGATTGCAAAAACGTAATATTTGGAAATTGACGATTTTTCAGAATTGATGAGAAACATGAATATTTAGTCTTGAAATTCTAAGAAGACTAATGGATTTCAGGAAGGATAAATAAGAAAAGAGATTCATGGTTTGAAAATTCAGAGCACCAAAGACAATGATAAAAGCAGCCAAGAGGAAAAGAAAGATGAGCTACAAATAACAATTAAATTATCAGTCGACTTCTCAAGAGCTGCAGTGAAAACCAGAGAACAGTGAAATGATATATAAAAAGTCAAGAAATGTGTAACAATCAACTTAAAATTATACCTATGAAAAACATATTTTCAAAATTACAGCAGAAGAAAGGCATATTCGGATAAACATAAACTATGAAGTTTAGTGCCAATAGTTTTTCACTGAAGGGACTTCTGAAGGTTGCTCTTTGGGACAAAGGAAATTAATCCCAGAAGGAAAGTCAAAGATACAATAAACAACTGTAGATGTTTATAAACATAGAAATAATTAAGTGTATTCATGAACATTTTCTGCGGTTAAGTAAAATCCCCAAATCTCAGTGACTTTAAATATATATCTATAGCTAGATACATAGATACATAGATAGCTGGATAGATAGATACATACATACATACATACATATTTTTACCAGTTCGCAACTATGTTCCCTGTGTCTTCTCATTCTAGAATACTAGGTAAAAAAAATAGGCCCTATCTTAGACATGCTGGTGTCATGGTGGAAGGCAGGGGAAAGAGTGAAAAACAGTATAATAGTAATTAAAAGATCTGGTGGCTATATGAATATTGACACTTCTGCATAAATCCCATTGACCAAAGAAAGTAACATGGTCAAGCCTGAAATGGTACAGGCAAGAGTATATATCATTTTATGTACTTTTATGTATGATTTAATCATTACATAATTTTTTTTAAAGCCATACGTTTTCTTGTCTTATGTATGGATTTTACTTTTCCTAAGATTGCCAGAATGGAGTCATGAAGTGAGTGCAAGAGTGGAGGTCAATCTTTTCCTCTTTCTCTGTCTCTCTCTCTCTCTTCAAAATAAATAAATAAACTTTAAAAAAAAGAATGGAGGTCAGGAAGCTTAATTTGTCATCTCAAGATTCTGTTGTACCTGAAATCAGTTGCTCCTTTTGGCATCACTCAAGTTGGATGCTTGTCATCAAACAAAACTAGGAGAGTCTTCTCTGAGCTCCAGATTTAACAAACAAATGAACAAACAGTTCAAACAGTCAAATAAACAAAAAAAAATCTTGCCAGCCAATATAAATGTTAATTGACCAAATGCTCAAAATATAACCAGAAATATTTTCTAAATAGACAACAAGCATCTACACAATTTTATAATAAATTTGTGCTTGTAAAATATTTTATACTTTCTTGACATACTAACAAAGAATTCCACACTTCATTGAAAAGTCATTGGGGTCCTCCGGGTGGCACAATCAGTTAAGCTTCTGACTCTTGATCTTAGCTAGTGTCACAATTTCATAGTTTACGGGTTCAAGACCTATATGAGGCCCTGCGTGAGGTCTGCTTGAGATTCTCTCTCTCTTCTCTGCCTCTTTCCTGCTTGTGCTCTTTCACTCTCTCTCTCAAAATAAATAAACTTAATTAAAGTCATTAATACAATTATGAGGTCATTAGTGTACACTTTAAGTCTCAGCTTTGAAACCCTATTATCTGAAGAATTCTTTTTGATATACAGGTTAACTCTTGGAATATGGTGAGTTAGGATGAAATCTGCTCCATCTTTTCTACTCACTTAGCAGCTAGGCTTTAGATACTGCTATGGGGTTATTTCTAGTCTTTGTTCAGGAAATACAAGGATATTTATTTAACTATTTATGACCTTAGGAGTTTCCTAAAAGAAAATCCTCATAATCTTGATTTCTTGCCTAGAGGACCATTTATGTCTTTAAAATAAAAATTAAAATATTCTCATAAATGAATAAAATTATAAAGAAAAACAATTTATAATTCAATTGCCTGTGTAACTCATGTCAATATTTCTTAAAGCAATACACATTGTTGCAAAATTCCACAGGTATACATGCATAATATTCTTTCACTTCTTCCAAAACTATGTGTTATTTTAAAGACCTTTTTGCACATTGAAAAATACATCATAAAAATCTTAGTAATTGTTCCATATCAGTATACATGGATATTTGTATTTAACAGCTACATATCATTGTACTTTTTCATTGAATAATACCATAATTTAATGATCCTACTGATGATGAATCTATGGGTCACTTCCATTCTTATAAGCATTATAAACAGTGCTTCAGTGAACATCCTTATACATGTATATTTTGATGTAATTCTATGAGTACATCCATATATTCCCAGTTTTTTATGTGTCCTCTAGGCCCAACAAACAACAAGAATTTTTGTAAATGTGTATGAGGGGGTTAAAAAAACTTGGGACAGTGGACAAATAAGGTTGACATTAAAAAAATATGTTTATTTTTGAGAGAGAGAGAGAGGGAGAGAGAGAGAGAGAGCGAGCAGTGGAGCGTCAGAAGAGAGGGATACACAGAATCCAAAGCAGGCTTCAGGCTCTGAGCTGTTAGCACAGAGTCTGACACAGGGCTTGAACTCACAAACCATGAGAACATGACCTGAGCTGAAGTCAGACAGAGACTCAACCGACTGAGCCACCCAGGTGTCTCGACATTTTTATAGAGAAGGGAAAATGAACACATTCAAGTCACAAAGTGTTAATAATTTTCTGTGATATTTATGTGTCATCGTTGTTAAGATTTTTTTGTGAGGGAGATGAAATTTTACCTGTTATAGCCTCTTTCTACCAAAATACAAAACCTGCGAAACCAAAACTATAGTACTTGTTAATCTATAGGAGGGGTGAGTTTTGTACTTTTGAAAGATTGTATTTGTATTTTCAAAGACTGTATCCACCAGTGGCATAGTGAGAATATATAGTGCCTGTGAGAAATAAAATACATTTTCATCACCTTTCTCTTACTGATGGCTTCCTAAGTGTTAAAATTTCCAAAGACTAAAAATGTCTTTATGGGTTCTCACAGACATATGTTGAGTGAACTATGTCTGTCTCTGACCCCCTATTAATTATTACTTCAATTTCCAAAGGTTATGATTTAGAAAATCAGGGAAAGATACGAGTCGGATTTGTTGATGGTAGAGTCCTAGCCACTAGTATACTTGTGACAGTATACTCAGAAATAGTAGCTAGAAATTTTTGATTGAATATTTCAATTTACATCATTTGGATAATTTAAAGGGAATTACAAGTAGGTGGTCTATCTTTGGAGAGATTATACTCTTTTAAATAAAGGTTTTTTTTTGGGAGAGATAGTTCAGAAAAAAAAAATTAAATACATATGACAAATTCTCTCAGTCTCCCAAGTACACCCTCAGGATCCAAAGTATCAATTCTTCATTTCTCAATTTAAAAGTAGGGTTACTTTAGTAATGAGAAACGAGTTTATAGAAAATTCTGCCAGCCACTAGGAAAATGAGGCTAGATATGAGAGACTTTATGAGTCCCCTGGTGTTTTGGCAATCTGCAACTTGTCTCAGTTTAATCTGTGCCTGAATGGGAATAGACCTCAGTTAGAAGAGATCACATTAGCTCTTGCAGAAGGCCTCAGAACTTTTGATTTATGACACTCCCATGCAGCCACTCACCGAGCTGAACATGACCTAGCTTGTTGACCCAGCATACATCCAGCCCTGTAATGACCTGAGTAGTTATAAGAAGCTGCCCATAATTTAGCATCTAGTGGCTCATGAAAAAACCTGCTACTGTTAGGAAAACCTGGTTCAGTCTAGCAACAAAACAAAACAGAACAAAAACAAAAACCAAGCAGAAAACAAAAACAAAACAGAGGGAAGCCTGGAGATACAGCATTCCTCAAAATCCTTGTGAGTAAAGGAAGTTATGCCCTTTTTTAATTTATTCATGGCTGTAATAAAATTGCTGATTTTTTTTCTTCTGAAATAGCTATAGGTGTTTGTAAGTCTCTTGGAGGTGATCTAAATAGGCCAAAAGCATGAATGTATATCAACTTATTACCTTCCTTGTTATTGGGCGCTATTAAGAAATAATTCTTTTCCATTTGCATTTTCTACCAGCAGAGTTTCCAGTTGATCTCTCTGAGTGATGATTATACGGATCTGTAGCACTCTGTGGCACTAATATATAGGTGACTTTTGTCATGCAACACTTATTCTTGATAGTTCCTGGTAAGTGAATGCCACCGACTTCATTTAGCATGAATTAGATCCGTGTCCCATGCTGCATTATTTGAAGGAACCAATACTTCGGACTGCCTATGTGTTTTCTTTCATTTAAAGTCACATGAAACAAATATTCTTTGATAATGAAAAACATGACAAGAGACTATTACTGAACGTGATTGACTGACCATCTCTGACACTAGATACAGATTATTGTCCTGTAAGATTATAACTTTAAATGACTTGTAGAGGAGTCTGAACAAAGAAAAATCTTACATTCTGTGAGAGTGCTATAACAAAAATAAGCCTTTTTTCCAAGTGTCTGAAAGGCTGAACTAATTTCTACATGGGGACAATGCAATAAGTAGGCACAAACAGGGTTTCTTCTGTACTAGAACAGTTGGCTATTAACAGAACTGAGTCACACTGTATGGAACACAAGAATAGAATCTAAGTATTAATCACATGAAAGAAGAAAGAATTTTTATTTTGTATAAATAGAATGCCCATATATTTTAATTTAAATGCTATGTTGGTGGCACTTGGGTGGCTCAGTCAGTTAAGCGTCCAATTCCTGATTTCAGGTCAGATCATGATCTAACTGTTCATGAGATCAAGCCCCGTGTCAGGATCTGTGCTGACAGTGCAAAGCCTGCCTGGGATCCTCTCTCTCCCTCTCTCTCTCTACCCTTCTTTTGCTCCCTCTCTCTCTCTCAAAATAAATAGATAAGCTTAAAAAAATGCATAAGTTCTATGTTGATTTATTAATGTGCTCATTTGATTTTTGTAATTGTGCCTACATATCTATTCCTTAAATATTTTTTTTGTAGCTCGAAACTATAAATTTATTTATCTCAGTTTCTGTAGGCCAGATATCTGGTTATGGCACTATTGGATACACTGATCAGGGTCTCACTGGGCTGAGATTAGGGCATCAGCTGCCATTTTCCTTTGGGGTTTGGAGTTCTTTTCTGAGGTCACCAGTCATTATCAGAACTAATTTTCTTGTAATTGTAGAATGGAAGTATTTGTTTTCTGGTTGGCTATTGGCCAGGGGTTGTTCTCAGTTCCTATAGGGACTGTTTTCAGGTCTTTTCTGTGTGACTCTTCGTATTCAAGTCAGCAGTGGCACTCTAAATCTCCCTCTTGGAAAACCTCCTTAAGTGATTTTTAAAATTGATTAGGCACTTGTTCCTCAGAAGATAAAGGAGTTGACATAGTTAAACAAAGCCAACGGAATAAGAACTACATGCAATCTGTAAAAAATGTATTATAATTCGATATGCAACTTATGCTGTCCTCAGCAGTGAGGTAAGGGGGTAGAGGAAGGGCATAAATCATGGTCCTTCAATAGATATTTTTTCCAAAGAAGATATACAAATGGCCAGGTACCTGAAAATGTCACTAATTATCAGAGAAATGTAAATCAAAACTACAATGAGATATCACTTCCACATATGTTAAAATGGTTATCATCAAAAAGACAAGATATAACAAGTGTTGGTGAGGATAAGGAGAAAAGGGAACACTTGTGTGCTGTTGGTGGCAATGGAAATTGGTATGGCCACTATGGAAAACAGTGTCAAGGTTCATCAAAAATTAAGAATAGAACTATGATGTGATCTAGCAATTCCACTTCTGGGTATTTATCTGAAGGAAAAGGAATTGCTATCATGAATGATATCTGCACCATCTTGTTCATTGCAGCATTATTCACAATAACCAAGACGTGCAAACAATGTTAATGTCAACTGATGGATGAGTAAATAAAGAAAATGTGGTATATATGAATGGAAATTCTCCTATTTATGACAGAATGGATAAACCTTGAGAGCATTATGCTGAATGAAATAAGTCAGACATAGAAAGACAAATACTTTATGATCTCCCTTATATGAAGAATCTAAAGAAAACAAAACTTATACATACAGAGAACAGATTGGTGATTGCCAGAGGTGAGGTGTTGGTGATTGGTGAAATGGATGAAAGTGGTCAAAAGGTACATATTCCAGTTATAAGATAAACAAGTTCTGAGGAAGCAGTGTATAACATGGTGACTATAGTCACTTGTCAATTCTTCCATCATCATTTTTAGTGTGATTCTGTTTTGAGACTACCATATTTTAATTTTACACTCTTTTGGGGTCTTATTAAATGAGTATAAATGTTGAATAAATATGCTAATCTATTTCCCCAGCACCCAATGAGTATGCAGCCAGGATTAATTCATTTTTGCAACTTCAGATATTCCAAGGACCTTACTTTTTTGCTGATACTTGTTTATGTAAGAAGTTTAACTTCTGCTCAGTTACCTAAATTTCTCTTACATTGTCAAATCTAAATACTTAATAAGAAAATACATTAAATTGTTTGACAGTTTTATTCATCATTTATTTCAAAAATGCCTCCATTTACTGGCAGAATTTTCTTCTTATATATATCCTTAATTTTCATTGCTGTAGTAGTGTTGCTCTTCAACATTTACTAAGGTCTATATTACACTGTGTACAATTCAAACATATAAAACCAAGTCCATGCTTTTGTGGAGATTTCTTATGAATGATGGTATAGTAGAGGAAATTGGTATTAGGCAAGTTGCTTTTAGACTTAATTGTGGTTGATAAAAGGGTCCAGAGTTAAGCTTTCTGATAATTTTATACAATTCACTTTGTTATACCCTTTTTTAGTTCCTTTATTTGACTAGATTTCCTTCTGTTTTCTTAGTTAACTTTAATACAATGTACTTTTATTGTTGTTCTTAATGTATACTTGGAGATGTGATAGCATAGTATAAAAAGCATGAACTTGGTACCAGAAAAACCTGGGATCATAGACTGTGTGGCTTTGGATACTTACTTAATCTTCATAAATTCTTCCTTTAACACATAAAATGAGATTATCTCTTTTCTAGGGCTATTTTGGAGATAGAATACTGTATACATTATACTTAGCATTATGCCTAGCATAGACTAGGTGTTCAAAAATGTTAGATATTATACCAGTCTTTCGATACCAACTCTCTTTTTCTTTTTTAAGATTCAATTTTATTCAGGTATAATTTACATACAATAAAATTAATTAATTTTAAGTGTAAAGTTTCATGAAATTTTATTATAATATACAATCGTGTAACAAGTCATGTAATATCATATTCCCATCATATCAAAAAGTCAAAAAGAGTACAAGTCTTTTGCTGTCAATATCTTCCCTCAAACCCCATGCCTTGCTAACTATAGATTTTTATTGTTATAATGTGTTTTTATATAATTTTTTCTGTTAATTTTTATTATTTTTTTTTATTTTGAGAGAGAGAGAGCGAGAGACAGAGAGAGACAGAGAGAGAGAGAACAAGCAGATGTGGAGCAAAGAGAGGGAGACTGAGAATCTGAACGGGGTCGTGCTGACAGCAGAGAGCCTGATGTGAGGCTTGAACTCATGAACCATGAAATCACGACCTAAGCCAAAGTTGGATGCTTAACATACTGAGCCACCCAGGTGCCCCTGCTTTTTCATATAATTTAATTTAAGGAATTTATACAGTATATAAGTTTTGATGTCTGAACTATTTTGCACACCATAATGCTGTTGAGATTAATCCATGTTGTTTAATGTGTCAGTGGTCAATCTCTTTCAATCTCTTAGTAGTATTTCAATTGATGGTCATTTCGATTGTTCTGAACTTTTGCCTGTTATATGACTAAAACTGTTGTAAACATTAGTCTAAAAGTCTTTTTGAGGATGTATGTTTTTATTTATCTTGAGTAAATACTTAGGAGAGTAGGATCATCATTACATTTTTAACTATAAAAGAAACTGTAAAATTGTAGACATCCCGTTTTATATTTCCACCAGAAGTATATGAGATTACAGTTCCTCTGTGTCATTGAAAAACTTTGGTATGTTTAATATTTTAAATTTTAGGCTTTTTTAGTATGTACATGTAGGTATCTAATGGGTTTGTTTTCCTTTTCCCTAATAACTAATGATATGAGCACATTTCATGTATTTATTAGCCAGTTATGTATCATCTCATTAATGTGTTCATTATTAAGTTGTTTACTTTGTTATAATTAATTTGTTAGGACTTCCATTACAATGTTAAATAGAAGTAATTAAAGTGGACATTCTTGCCTTATTCCCAATCTTAAGAGAAAAGCATGATTTTTTTTTACCATTAATATATTAGTTATAAGGTTTAAAATACCTTTATCAGGGTAAGGAAATTTCCTCTATTTTTAGGTATTTGATTTTTTTCTCTTATTATTAATGGAGACAAATCTTGCCAAATGCTCTTTTACATTAATTGGATGATCATAAGGTTTTTTTCTTTTTTAGATTATTTTTTCTCAAAATAATGGTATTTTATTCAGCTTCTCTGTCATTAAATATTGTATTTAAATTATTTGTCATGAATTAAGTATTGAGGAGAAGGACGTAAGAGGTGAAGGAAAGACAGAATATCTCACATTTGGCAAGTTGAGGGAGTTCGTGCTCATTGGTCTCCTTTTTTCTTCTTCTTATTTTTAACTTAAATTTAAGTTAGTTAACATACAGTGTGGTCTTGGGTTCAGGAGTAGAACCCAGTGATTCTTCTCTTACATATGATACTCAGTGTTTTTAGTGTCCTTTTAAATGCCAATCACCCATTTATCCCGTTTCCCCACCCACCTCCCCTCCAGCAACCCTGTTTGTTCTCTGTATTTAAGAGTGTCTTATGATTTGCCTCCCTCTCTGATTTTATTTTTTCTTCCCTTCCCCTATGTTCATCTGTGGTGTTTCTCAAATTCTCTCTTATTATGACAAATTGATTTTTGTATATTTTAAAACAATTGAATTCCTATAACATAATTTGTTCATGATGTAATATCCTGGTTATATGTATTTTAATTTAATTTGCCAAGCCTTTGTTATGGATTATGTGCCCTTTCATGAGACATAATCTATAGTTTTCTTTATGCATGATATCTATTTTTTTCTGGCTTGGGTATCAGAATAATAAATTTTGTGCTTAACTCTTCTATATATTAGAAATATTTGTTCAAGGGCACCTGGGTGGCTCAGTCGGTTGGGCGTCCGACTTCGGCTCAGGTCATGATCTCACAGTTCATGAGTTCAAGCCCCACGTCGGGCTCTGTGCTGATGGCTCAGAGCCTGAAGCCTGCTTCGGATTCTGTGTCTCCCTCTCTCTCTGCCCCTCCCATGCTCATGCTCTGTCTCTGTCTTTCAATAATAAATAAAAACGTTAAAAATATAATAATTTCAATAAATGAAAAGTTTAAAAAAAAAGAAATATTTGTGCAAATTTCTAAATTTGTAGACACTTATCTCTTCCTTAAATTTTAATGCAATTTACTATTGAAGCTATCTGAGACTGAAGTTTTCTTTGTGTGAACATTTATAACTAGCTAATTGCTTTTTACTAAATTTAAATTACAGGACTATTATTTATTAATATTATTTTTCTTAATGATTGAACTTCCATAGTGTGCCTTTCAAAAACTTTTTCCATTGTTGAAGTTATTGGTGTAAAATTTCATAATATTCCCTTAATCTTCTCTTAATGTCTGTGAGATCTGTAATGATGTGCTCTCTTTCTTTCCTGATAACAGTTTATCAATTATATTATTTGCAAATAAGTAGCGTTGTTCCCAGGATATTTTCTATTGTTTTCCTCAATTTTATATTTTATCGATTTAGGCTTTTATCTTTATTATAGATTTCCTTCTTCTTGCTTTGAGTTCGATTTGCTCTTACTTTTCTACTTTCTTAAAATGCCAGATGCTAAGTATTTCTATTTCAATTATGCATTCTAGAACTGTGGACATAACCACAGAATGGGTTTAGGAAACCATTAGATAGATTGCGAGATGCTCTTGAGCTGAAACTCCATTAATCAAATGACCTCCATAAGCACAGACTCTGACTGAAGGACCACAGTGATGTTTTGAGTTTCCTGGAATCAGTGTCAGTTCAGAGCCAGTGACCAGTAATCATCAAAAAGTCTACTTCCTATTCCCCAGTGTATAGCCACTTTGGTAAGAAGCTATAGGGCAATTTGCGGAAGTCCAGGAGAAATAGTAACACAGTATGCAATTTAGGTAATGCACCAGGGTTCTTCTGGAAGTGGACTCATCCTTCTCTTCATTGAAGGGGTTTTGTTCTGAACCTGTAAACTGATTCAAGTCTGGGAATTGATTGAGGGACTATGGCTCTCTCTTTTTATAATTCCAATTAGACTTTTGTTTTCTTGACCTAGAACGTGTTTGCTTGTATATTTCAGGTAAGAATTGAGTAGGCGTTCTATTTATTTGACTTCTAGGAACACCGTGATTAACTAGTCAATGCCATAGGTCTGTGAGTCAAATTATTCTGATTGCTTCTTTGTATCTACTATCCATTACAGTAACCACATCTGCCTTGTTTTTGGAGGTTGAGTCCTGCCTCTGCCTTCCTGGGATCCAGTTATTCTCTTTGCATTTAGGTTTACCAATTGAGTGGCTAGGGATTTTTTCTGAATAGTCTGGCCTACAGAGAAGAGCTGTCACAGAGTTCTTCAAGGATGCTGGGGCTTCCCTCACAAACTGATTTCTCAATGTATTGGTAAAAGATAAATCTCCTGGACATTCCCAGTATAGGTGAATCAGTCTTAAATGATAAATCTACTCTTACATTCCAATGTCCTAAGCCTCTGAATTCCTTCCTCTACATTAAACCAAGGAAGGTCGGGCATTTCCAGTTCACTTACTGACGGCCATCTTTTGGTCCATGTTTCAACCAAACAACCAAATAAACTGTTAGAGCCCTTTCTAACTCCTGGAGCTACAATATTAAATGCGGAATCGTTTTTTAGTTGAGTCTATATCAATAAATTCATCCTGGTCCAACTTTTATTCCTTCCACTATTATTCCACAAATTTAGTATCCAGTTCTACACATGCTCCCTAGATTTCTGCTTGTATAAATTAAAAAAAAAATACAAAAAACCCTCACTTAGTTCTTTTGAAGTATAACACACCTCACCATGGATCACATTTTGTATTTAACCTTTAGGAGTCTGCTAGGAATTAAGTCTAGTTATAGGCTCAGAAACAAACAGGGGTAGAAGGGGAGGGTCTTGAGGAGAATCAGCATTGTCTTGCATAATAACTCCCTCAAAAGAGGCAAAATTATTTCTTCAAGTAATGCAGTTAATCTTCTCAGAACCAGTTGAAAATGCTAATACCACTGTGGGCGGAAAGGTAGAGACGACTATCTACTATTACTGGCGACTATCGCTGGGAGTGGGGAAGCCTCTTTCACTAGGGGTGAGAGTCTTTTACCACTAGCAAAGAAGACACATCAGAAGACACATCATTGTACCCAAATTCATCATTGTCTTCCAATATGACCTCATATCAACTTACAAGATCCTGTTGACCTTAAAAAACAAACAAACAAACAAACAAAAAGTTATTTTACCAGCAAAGTGAGTTTATCTGGGTATAGCAAAGGGATTGAAATTTGGGACAGGGAAATTTTGGCGAACATAAAACAAGTCTGAGAAACAGAGGAGAGGGGTTTGTTTTTATAGGAGAAAGGAGAGGAGTTAGTTTTTATAGTGGAAGGGACTGAGCTGTTATTGGATAAGGAGAAATTCTTCCTCTATTCTGCAAATATATGTAAAGTAAGATTTTTCCTGTTGGGGAATGCAAGAAATACTTCTTTTTTAAAGTTTATTTATTTTGAGAGAGATAGGGAGAGAACAAGCAGGGGAGAGGCAGAGTGAGAGAGGGGCAGAGGATCCAGAGCAGGTTCTGTGCTAACAGAACAAAAGGGTTCAAACTCACAAAATGAGAAATTATGACCCTAGCCAAAGTCAGAAGTTTAACCTACTGAACCACCCAGGCACCCCAAGAAATACTTCTTAAAAGGAGTTGTAGTGCATGAGATCTCCCCAGTTCAGGACTTCTTGACTCCATTTTAAATGAGATTTTATTTATTTATTTTTACAATCCAATTCATTCCTAATCAGTGACCTCACTTTAACAATAGATACCTTGTGAGTCTGAGAGTTCAACTTGGTTTTAACTCAGCCAATTATAGGATGATGTTCTGTGTTTGATTTTCAGCAATTTCAGTCCTGTGTCTACAGAAAATAAAGCTCTCTATTAGGAAGCAGCAAAGTTTTTAGGTGACTTATGGGGTGCTTGAGTTGGCTATTTGAATTTCTGAGCTCATCCTTTTCTTCACTACTTTGTCCAGTGACAATAGAGACAGCTAATCAATGTTATTTTATTTCTTAATTTTCAAAATATATTCAAAAGTATCATATTCAAAGTCACGTAGCTCCTTACTTCTTACATGTGGTTGATTAGGAGTATCCAATGATTCTGTTTTGGATATCTTTGTGAACAGTTCATATCATGGGCTGCCTGTGTTCTTTTATTACTGGAAGCAGAGTCATTAATTTTTAAATCTAAGTAGGTTACAGAAATAATTCCAGAAACCTCATAAACATTTCAGGAAACCCAACTTTAAAATATTGTTCCTCTAGAACCATTCTTTGTACTCAAGTCTACATTACTGAGGGTTCTCCAGAGAAACAAAAACAATAAGGTTAGATAGACATATAAAAAGATGCTAGATAGATAGATAGATAGATAGATGACAGATAATTTACATATATGTATTTATACCTAAGTTTTTTAAAATTTTAATTCCAGTATAGTTAATGTACAGTGTTATATTAGTTTCAAGGGTACAATATAGTGACCCGGACTCATTCTATGAAGCCAGCATCACTTTGATTCCCAAACCAGATAGAGATCCAGCAAAGAAGGAGAATTACAGGCCAATATCCCTGATGAATATGGATGCAAAAATTTTCAATAAGATACTAGCAAATCGAATCCAACAACATATAAAGAGAATTATCCACCATGATCAAGTAGGATTCATCCCTGGGTTGCA
>PITB01028248.1:0-19234 GCA_004024585.1 Paradoxurus hermaphroditus
AAAAAAAAAAAAAAAAAAAAAAAAAAACAAAGGAAGAACAATAAAATAAAATAAGATAGAATAGAATAAAATTAAAGCAAAGCAAAACAAAACAAAACAAACAACAACAACAACAACAAAAAACAGTTTTCTGTTGGTGCCTGGGACCAGTAGCTGTGCTGGTCTGGAGTAGAGGCCATCTGGTTTGTTCATTGTCAGTCTTCCTTCAGTAAATAGGCAGTTACCAGGCATGGAAGGTCAGGATTTCATGTAAGAGGGTCCCACCTCAACAGGGCAAGGCTATGTTACTCTCTGAAATCCCACCATATTGGAGTTGGGGAGAAAAATGCCAACACCCCAAACCATGCTGTTTAGGCCACCCTCACAGAAGAGTGAGGGAGGTCAGCTTTCCCTGCTCCACAGTTCGTGCCTTCTAAGTGCTTAGCTGGAATTCAAAACTCAATGTCTTAAATACCCTGCACCCTGTAAACCCTGTTCCAGATAGTGCCACTCAGCTTTGCTGATAAAAGGCCTTTGGCTGGTGCTTGCAAGGTCTTTATCTCTGGGGAGGCAATAAACCTTCTTCCCAAAGTACTCCGGGAGGGGACTCTGGTCTCTCAGTGTGCCCCTGAGATCACTACACCAAGCTATGCATTCTGGGGCCACCTCCTTCCTCCCCAGAAGCTCCTTCCTCCTCAGAAGCGTGGTCAGGGCTTCCAGTTGTTCTATTCCAGAGAAAGTCAATCACTTCTGAAACCTCCGAGTTTCAGCTCCTAAGGCTCTATCCTACCGAGCTGTCTCCCTGTGTAGACAACTGTGGTTGATCCTCTGCCACTCTGAAGATCGATTTCCTTAGTGTTCCAAGTGATCTGACCTCAATACAACTGTGTCTGAGGGACAAGGAAAATCCTGGTCTCCCCACTTCTCTGCCATCTTAACTCTGAAAGTTCTAGATCTGCTTTTAAAGAGTACTGAGAAGGACCTGACCAAGTACCCCTCATGTCTGAGGGAGCTAAATACCCAACAGAAGCAAATCTTAGTAAAACCATGGAAATGGAATTCAAGTGACCTGAATTCCACACTGACCACCATTGTTATTTAGCTAGAAAAATGTGTAGAACAATCTACCCTTCTGAAAAAGGCTTCTTCATCTACAAAATGAAAGGGTCGAACTAAATAATCACTTAGAGTGTTAACACTGTGTCAGTCTGAAAATACTTCTGTAACCCTAATTTATCTCAGCCTTATTAATTTGGTTAGAGGAAAAAAAAACTTATAAAAAGTGAAAATCTTTGCATCTTTATGTGGAACAGGACCCCATATTTACTTTAGGAATTTTTGGCTCAGTGACTAGTCTCTGAGGTCCTGGGTTACAGGCTGCAAACAGGATAATCTCATGGCAATTTGATAAATTGCCTGCCTTCTACATTTAGTCTTTAGAAGTTATGGTAAATTACTTATTTCACCCAGATATGTATTACACTATGTCAAAATGTGTCTATACTTGTCTCTCTGTAGTGCTGCAATAACTGCTTCTTTAGGGAAATACCCATGCCTTTTAACTTATGTCTCATAGTACACAATAAAACTCCCATCACAATTTCATTGGCCTTATTTCTCACTACTATTCTCCTTGGTTCCTCCTTGGTTTATGCCCAATCATGCATACCACTTTTCACTTCTTTTGGTTTCTTAAATTTGGGACATTCCACCTCAAATGTTTAATTAAACATTAAATTTATGTTATTTGTTCTGTTTTGAAATTTTGTTTTGTTTTGTTTCAAATGATATACTTTTAATCCCCCAACTTCAGCATATACATCCTTCACCTTGTGAATTCTTCCTCATCCTTCAGGACTCAACTTTTCCATCTCTTAGATCTCCTTGAACAAATCTTCTTAATAATTCTACTTTGTAATAAAGAACCAATTTTAATTATCTAATTGATTATGTATGTCACTTACCTATTCCTGTGTAACAATCTATCACAAATTTATTGGCTTCAAAATAAACAACCAAAAAAACAAAAACAAAAATGTATTATTGATTTCATTCTATACATTGGTTGTGTATTTACTGTGCTGGTCTCTCCCAGACTCACTCAACTACACAGACAAAAATGACTTTCATCATATGCCTGGAAGTTGGTGCTGACTGATGACCTCTCTTTCTCCAATATATTAAACTGACTTTCCTACATCATGGCTGTCTCTGGACATGATTATAAGAGTGCGAGAACAAAAGCTATAAGACATCTCAAGATCTAGGATCCAGAATTCACACACTAAACTCATGCTTCATTCTCTTAACCAAAGCATCTTACAAGACCAACATCCATTAAAGAGGGTGGAGGGACAGATTTCACTTTTTGTTGGAGGGAACAGAAATATCATACTGCATAGGGCATGGGCACAAAAAGGCCTGATTCACTGGGGTCATTTTATAGCTTTGCAATATTATGTAAAATTACTCTTTTAATTTCTCTTTCCCCCGCTAGAATATCAGTATGTATGGACAGGGACCATGATTTTTTTTTATTGAGGGATAATTGACATACATTATATTATTAGTTTCAGGTGATTCAACATTGTACGCATTTTGAAATGATCAACACAATAAGTCATTATCATCTATCACCATACAAAGTTAATAAATATTATTGACTATATTCCCCATGCTATACACTACATTCCCATGACTTATTTATTTCATAACTAGAGTTATAAGTTTCCACTCCTTCATCTCCTTCATCCATTTCACTTCACTCTTGCAGCCTCCTTCACTTCTGGCAACCACCAATGTCTTCTACGTATTCATGAAACTGGGTTTTCTTTTGTTTTGTTTAAAATTCTACATATAAGTGAAATCGTGCAGTATTTGTCTTTCTCTGACTTATTTCATTTAACAGAATGCCCTCAAGGTTCAACTACTTTTTCATGTTGTTTAAAATTACAAGATTTTTTCTTTCTTTCTTTCTTTTTTTTTTTTTTTTGGCCTAAGAGTATGTTTTCGCGTGTGTGTAACATCTTTTTTTATCTATTTATCCATTGGTGAACAGAGGTTGTTTCCATATCTTGGCTATTGTTAATAATGCTGTAATAAACATAGAAGTGCATATTTTAGAATTAGTGTTTTTTTTTTCTTCAAATGTATACCCAGGAGAGGAATTTCTGGATCATATCGTTCTATTTAATTTTTTAAATATATTTTATAATGTTTATTTATTATTGACAGACAGAGAGAGACAGAGCATTAGCATGGGAGGGGCAGAAAGAGAGGGAGACACAGAATCTGAATCAGGCTCCAGGCTCTGGGCTGTCAGCACAGAGCCCGATGTGGGGCTCAAATTCACAAACTGCGAGATCATGACCTGAGCCTATGTAGGTCGCTTAACCGACTGAGTCACCCAGACATCCCTGTTCTATTTAATTTTTGAAGAACCTCTATACTGTTTTCCATTGAGGCTGTACCAATTTACATTCTCACCAATAGTACATAGGAGTTCCTTTTTATCCACATCCTCACCAACACTTGTTATTTCTTGTTTGTTTAATAACTGCCATTCTGATAGGTGAAAGGTGATATCTCATTTTGGTTTTGATTTGCACTTCCTTGATGATTACTGATGTTGAACATATTTTCATATGTCTGTTGGCCATCTGTATGTCTTATTTAGAAAAGTGTCTGTTTAGATCCTTTGTCATTTTTTAATTGAATTGTTTGTTTTTTTCTTTTTGAGTTTTAGGAGTTCTTTATATATTTTGTATATTAACCTTTTATCGGGTATATAATTTGCAAATACCTTCTCCAACAAAAATGTTGCCTTTTTGTCTTGTGGATTGTTTCCTTCACTATGTAGAAGCTTTTTATGTAGTTTCATTTGTTTATTTTTGCTCATGTTTCCCTTGCCTTTGGATTCAAACCCCCCAAGAAACACTGTCAAGGAGATTACTGCTCTTATGTTTTCTTCTAAGAGTTTTACAATATCAGGTCTTAAATTCAAGTCTTTAATCGATTTTACAGTTAATTTCTGTATATTATGTAAGATAATGGGACTGTGAATTTTTTAACTCTCTGTCACATTGCCAGCATTTAATGTAATTTTTTTTGCATTTTCTGGGCATCTATAAATATTTGATGAATGAATAATTAAATGAATGAATCAGTGAATGAATGAATGGATGGAAAATTAATAAAAAAATAAGAAACATTTCACAAACTTCTGCCTATCAGGATGAAGTATTATCCATAGGAAGAGAGTTATTTCTCTTCTTGACTCCAGGAAAGTAGAAACCCCCCTATCAGAATTTACTTACATTTTGTTGAGTATCAGGTACTGAATTAGTTTTCTATTGCTGCTGTAACAAAATGTAATTGATTCAAGTAAATTTATTAAATGAAATTAAAGTAACATGAATTTGTGAACTCCCAGTCTGTAGTCATAAGTATTGCATGGATCAAGTGGGTTCTCTGCTCAGATTTTCACGACGCAGAAATCAAAGTTATCATCTGACTGGGTTCTTATCTGTAGGAACTGGTAAAGAATCAACATCCAGAATCTGTGAAATTGAACAGAATATAGTCCTCCTTTCTTGCTGGCTGGTGGCTGGGAAACCTCAGCCTTTCCAGGTTACACACATTCCTTGTTACACATCCCCTCCATTTTCAACCAAGTGACATTCATAGCATCTTTCTCATGTTCTAATCTCTCTGACTTCTTCTGTCCTTGACTGGGAGACTGCTTTGCTTTTAAGGATTCATGTAATTACATTGGGCCTACCAGGATAATCCATGCCAATCTCATTATTTTAAAGCCAATTGGTTATTAACCTCAATTACATTTGCAAAGATATTTTTGCCATGTAATATAATATAGTCACAGGTGTGGCACAAGGCGAGAAAGGTGAGGGGGCCAAAATTCTGTCTATCACAGGTACTAAACAGCAATAAACTTTAAGTTACAGAAGGAAAAAAGATGATTTAGGGGATGAATTTAAGAAAGAATGATTTCAGAACTCCAAGTCATTCATGTTGTTTCTCTTCTAAGATCAAGTACCATTTGATATATCCACTCTAATCTACTTACTTATTGATCCCATGATATCTGAAGATATTTATGACACTCAATTAATTTAACCTAAGGTTTTACTCTGATAAAGAGATCTGTTTTCGAGTAGACACAGAACGATTTACAATATGAAAAGACAAAACAGATCCAGTGCTTATGGAATTTGGATTACAGAGTATTGGGGGCTGACTCGTCGCCTTAAAATTCATATGGTGAAACTCTAAACCCCAGTACCTCAGAATGTGAATGTATTTGCAGATAGAGTCTTTAAAGAGGGGACTAAATTAAAACGAAGCCCTTACCATGAACCTTTATCCAATCTGACTGGGGTTCTTAGGAAAAGAGGAAATTGGACATGCAGAGAGACACCAAAGATGTGCACGCATAAAGGAAAAAGACCTCATGAAGACATATGAGAAGGTGTCTATCTACAAGTCAAGGGGAAAGGCCTCAGAAGAAATCAAATCTGCTGACACCTTGTCTTGGACTTCTGCCATTCAGAATTGTGAGAAAATAAATTTCTGTTATTTAAGGCACCCAACCTCTTGTATTTTGTTATGGCAGCCCTAGCAAGGTAATACATAAGTGAAGGATATTAAAAATGGGCATCTTAAGAATGGTCAGCGGTAAAAATTTATCAGAAAGTTTTATCTACAATGAGACCTTTTTAAAAAAGAATTTAAAGACTGGAAGAAGATTCAGACTGAGTGGTCATCACTTCATTATTATTTTAAATTTCCCAGTGTCAGAGAAATGAAACTAGGTGATTAGACAATTATGTAATGTAATAATTATAATAGCTGAGAAAAGTGAAAGACCAATGTTGCTGCTTATTCGCATACCATTGTTCATAATGATAAAATGAGGGGATTTTTATTCACAAAACTATAGAGAAATGCTACATGTGACATTCATTATCTAAGTTTTTAAAGCAATATATTTTATTGTAAGCCTCTAATTGAAAACGCATTCATACTTAGGATTCATTCATTCATTCATTCATTCAACTAATAGGTATTAAGTACTTACTTATTGTGCCTGCACAATAAGTTAGACAACATAGTTAAGTAGTATAGATTAAAGCCTTGAGGCCTTCATGTTCAGGAAGATGGAAATAAGCAAACATACAACAGGCGCTCTGATATTGTTAGTAATGATGAAGATAAAACACAATACAGAGAGTAAATATGTGTGTTATTTTATATATGCCGGTCAAAGAGGGACTCTGTGGTGGCAATACCTGAGCACAAACTTTTAACAATGTAAAGAATCAAGTCATTCAAAGATCTGGGGAGTAAACTTTTCAGATGCAGGGACCAGCAAGTGCCAGAGCTTGAAG
Source organism: Paradoxurus hermaphroditus (assembly GCA_004024585.1). Taxonomy (NCBI): domain Eukaryota; kingdom Metazoa; phylum Chordata; class Mammalia; order Carnivora; family Viverridae; genus Paradoxurus; species Paradoxurus hermaphroditus. The sequence continues at coordinate 6,387 of PITB01028248.1, forward strand.
CCAGAAACTCGTACAAGAAAAAAAACAAAAGACAGTGGTTGCTTGAGAAGGTGGGAGGTGGAAATCGTACATGAAATTGAAGAGAATCTCAAGGACCGCTTTATGTAAGGCCATGCAGGCTGTGGCAAGGATTTTGGATTTTCTGCTTATTATCACAGGGGGCCATTGGAAGGTTAAAAGCCTCGGAGTAACATGGTTGACCTGTGTTTTAAAAAGATTTCTCTGTATACTAGTTTAGAATATACTGTAAAGAAAAATATGGTTTAGAATAAAGTAGTGGCAGTGGTTGGACCTGGGATTTATTTTAAGCTAGAGCTACACTTAAAGAAATCAACTAGTCTCACTGGGTATGAGAAATGGTAGAGATCAAGGTGGTCATTATATTTGGCCTGAGCAAGTAGGTGACTAGTGAAGACATTTTATGAAATAGGAATCAATAAAAGGAAATACATTTGGAAATTTGTTTTGGTCATGTTAAAGTTTGAGAAACCTGTAATATGTTTATTGATAAATTGGCAGTTCAAAATAGTCTGGCATCCAAAGAAGTGATTTGGAGCTAAAAAGAAAAAACTGATAGTTTGTTGGTATAAACAAGGTACTAATAACCATGAGAGCTAATAAGATTACCTAAGAGGAGAAAAGAAATGAAGAGATTAAGTTTTGGAGAAATTTACAATAAACCTGAAGATTTTGTATTTACTGTCTTCCATGTTTTTGTTGGTGGAGGTGTATTTCTGAAGTGAATATATTGTGTGTCACTTTGAAACAGAACATTTTCATCTTCCATTTATTTAAGCCACTCTTGCTCTCTAAAATATACAGTATTTCCCTAAGAAAAGTTGAGTGGATCTGAGGGAGGTCATGAAATTTTTGCATGCTATATTATTTTTTTAATGTTTTTATTTATTTTTGAGAGAAACAGAAACAGAACTCGAGCAGGGGAGGAACAGAGAGAGAGGGAGACAGAGGATCTGAAGTGTTCTTTGTGTTGACAGCAGAAACCTCATGAAGGGCTTGAACTCACTAACCATGAGATAATGACCTGAGCTGTGATCAGACACTTAACCGACAGAGCCACCCAGTCTCCCCTGCATGCATTATTTTATTTATTTTATTTTATTTTATTTTATTTATTATTTTATTTTATTTTATTGATATTTTAAAATTCATTTTTTAAGGGTTTAAATATAATTTATTGTCAAGTTAGCTAACATAGAGTTATGCAGTGTGCTCTTGGCTTCAGGATTAGATTCTCATGATTCATCGTTCACATATAACACCCAGTGCTCATCCCAACAAGTGCTTCCTCATGCCCATCACCCATTTTCCTTTCCCCCCAACCCCCCAACAGTGCAAAAGGGTTCCTGTTTCGACACATCCTCACCAACATGTGTTGTTTCTTGAGTTGTTAATTTTAGCCACTGACCGGTGTGAACTGATATCTCAAAGAAGTTTTGATTTGTATTTCCCTGATAATGAGTGATGTTGAGAATTTTTTCACGTGTCTTTAGCCATCTGGATGTCTTCTTTGGAAAAATGTCTATTCTTGTCTTCTGTCCATTTCTTCCCTGGGTTATTTGTTGAATTTGGTAAGTTCTTTATAGATTTTGGACACTAACCCTTTATCTGATATGTCATTTGCAATTATCTTCTCTTAATCTGTTGGTTACCTTTTAGTTTTGTTGATTGTTTCCTTTTCTGTGCAGAAGATTTTTATCTTGATAAAGTCCCAATAGTTCATTTTTTGCTTTTATTTCCCTGGCCTCTGGAGAAATGTTGAGTAAGAAGTTGCTGTGGCTAAGGTCAAAGAGGTTGTTGCCTATTTTCTTCTCTAGAATTGTGATGGTCTTTCATCCATTTTGAGTTTATTTTTGTGTATGGTGTAAAAAAGTGGTCCAGTTTCATTTTTCTGCATGTTGCTGTCCAGTTTTCCCAGCACCATTTGCTAAAGAGACTGTCTTCTTTCCTTCGAATACTCTTTCTTGCTTTGTTAAGAATAGTTGGCCATACACTTGTGGACCTAATTCTGGATTGTCTATTATAGTCTATGTGTCTATGTGTCTGTCTTTGTGCCAATTCCATACTGTCTTAATGCCTGGGATTGTGATGCCTCCAACTTTGGTTTTCTTTTCTAACATTACTTTGGCTATTTGGGGTCTTTTGTGGTACATACAAATTTTAGGATTGTTTGTTCTAGCTCTGAAAGAATGTTGGTGCAATTTTGACTGGGATTGCATTGAATGTGTCGATTGCTTTGGGTATAATCAACATTTTAACAATATTTGCTCTTCCAATCCATGAGCGTGGAATGTTTTTCCATTTCTTTGTGCTTTTTTAATTTCTTTCATAAACTTTCTATAGTTTTCAGTGCACAGATCTTTTTCCTCTTTGGTTAGGTTTATTCCTAGGTATTTTATGGTTCTTCATGCAGTTGTAAATGGATCGATTCTTTGATATCTCTTTCTGTTATTTCATTATTGGTGTATAGAAATGCCACCGATTTCTTTAATTAATTTTATATCTTGTGACTTTGCTGTATTCTTGTATCAGTTCTAGCAGTTTTTTGGTCAGACTTTCGGGTTTTCCATGCAGAGTATCATGTCGTCTGTGAGGAGTGAAAGTATGACTTCTTCTTTGACAATTTGCATGCTATTTATTTCATTTTGTTATCTGATTGCTGAGACTAAGACTTCCAACACTATGTTAAACAATGGTGATAAGAGTGAACATCCATGTCGTGTTACTGATCTCAATGGAAAGATTTTGGTTTTTCCCTATTGAGGGTGATATTAGCTGTGGGTCTATCATATATGGCTTTTATGATATAAGCTATGTTCCTTCTATCCCGACTTTCTTGACAGTTTTTATTAAGAAAGAATGCTGTATTTTGTCAAATGCTGTATCAGCATCTATTGACAGAATCATGTGGTTCTTATCCTTTCTTCTATTAATGTGATGTATCATGTTGAACTAGCCCTGCAACCCAGAAATCCATCCCACTTGATCATGGTAAATAATTCTTTTAATATACTGTGAATTCGATTTGCTATTATCTTGTTGAGAATTTTCACAGTTCATCAGGGATATGGCCTATAATTCTCCTTTTTAGTGGGGTCTTCATCTGGTTTTGAAATCAAGGTAATGCTGTCATCATAGAATGAGTTTGGAAGCTTTCCTTACATTTCTGTTTTTTGGAACAGTTTGAGAAGAATAGGTATTAACTATGCTTTAAATGTCTGATTGAATTACCCTGGAAAGCCATCTGGCCCAGGACTCTTATTTGTTGGAAGATTTTTGATACCCAAATCAATTTCGTTGCAGCTTTTGGATCTGTTCAAATTTTCTATTTCTTCCCACGTGTGGGTGTCTAGGAGTTTGTTCATTTCTTCCAGATTGTTCAGTTTGTTGACATACAATTTTTCATAGTTTTGTGTTGGGAGCCATTTTGGGCTCACAGGTTGAGACCCCTTCCTGTGTGGAAAAGGTTGAAACAAAGCTCCAGCCGACCAAAATGGCCCCTAGTATTACCTCCTCCTAAATAATTTATCAGGCTTGGATTTCTTGAGCTGCTCTCCTTGGCTCCAAGGAATGTAATGCTCTTTTGTTTTATGGCATTTAGATAAAAGGGAAAGACCAGGAGCATGATGCTTTGATGGATTACATCTGAATGAGAGTAGCCTGGCCAGAAGTAACCTTAAAGTTGCATCTTGGGGATGGGTTGCACCTCCCCCATTGTAGTTGGAAGCATAGCCCTCAAAGCAATGCCCTGATTTCTCCTGTTTACAGATAATTAACATTAAGGCCTTAAGGAAACACCCTATTCTCTCCCCCCACCCTAAATTTATATGTTAATTAACCTGAAACCAACATACAGGATTCAGGAAGTTGCCACCATGCTGGTAAAAATGCATTTTTGTTAAATAGATCTAACTATGGAATGTCACTTATTGATGTAATGTCACTCACTACCTTTAAAAATAAAGACACTGAGACCAGCAGGGTGAAGATGCCAGAATTGCCAGGGCTGCCTGCTTGGTCATCAGACTACATCTCTCTTATGGCTGTCTCATTTCCTTTCCCCTGACCGGCCATCCTTCGGGGACCCCTAGATTCGCCGGAACTGGACTCCGGCAAGTTATCTCATAATCGTTTGTATTTCTGTGGTGTTGGTTGTGATCTCTCCTCATTCATCCATGATTTTATCTATTTGGGTCCTCTCTCTTTTCTTTTTGAGAAGTCTGGCTAGGGGTCTATCAATTTGGTTTGTACTTTCAAAACACCAGCTGTTAGATTCATTGATCTTTTCTACTGTTCTTTTGGATTAGATATTTATTTCTGTTCTAACCTTTATTATTTCTCTTCTTCTGCTGACTTTGGGGTTTCTCTGATGCTCTGATTCTAGTTCTTTAGGTGTGAGGTTAGGTTCTGTATTGAGGATTTATTATTATTTTTTTGCCTCTTGAGATAGGCCTGAATTGCAATGTCTTTTCCTCTTAGGACTGTCTTTGCTGCATCCCAAAGGGTTTGGACTGTTGTGTTTTCATTTTCATTTGCTTTCATATATTTTTTAATTTCTTCTTTAATTTCCTGGTTGACCCATTCTTTCTTTAGTAAGATGTTCTTTAACCTCCATGCATTTAAAGGCTTTCCAAATTTTTTCTTGTGATTGATTTCAAGTTTCAAAACATTGTGATCTGAAAATATGCATGGTATGATCTCAATCCTTTATATTTGTCAAGGGCACTTTTGAAACTCAGTATGTGATCTATTTTGGAGAATATTCCATGTGCATTTGAGAAGAATATTTATTCTGCTGCTTTTGAATGAAAAGTTCTGAATTTATCTGTCAAGCCCATCTGGTCCAGTGTATCATTCAAGGCCATTTTCTGCCTAGAGGATCTGTCCATAGTTGTAAGTGGACTATTAAATTCTCCTACAATTACAGTATTATTACCCAAAATTTTGCATATACTCATGATTAATTGACTTATATATTTGTTGATTCCAATTTGGGACATAAACATTTACAATTTTCAGCATTTCTTGATGGAAAGACCCCTTAATTATGATATAATGCCCTTCTCCATCTCTTGTTACAGGCTTTAGTTTAAAATATAGTTTGTCTGATGTAAGTATAGCTATTCTAGATTTCTTTTGACTTCCAGTAGCATGATAGATTGTTTTCCATCCTCACTTTCAATGTGCAGGTGTCCTCAGCTCTAAAATGAGTCTTTTTTAGATAGCATGTAGATGGATCTTGTTTTTTTATCTATTCTGGTACCCTATGTCTTTTGATGGGGGCATTTATTCCATTTACATTCAGAGTGATTATTGAAAGGTACGGATTTAGTGCAATTGTGTTATTTATAGGTTTTGTGCTTGTGGTGATGCCTCTGATCCTGGTAGTCTTTGCTGCTTTCAACTTACCGAGTCCCCCTAGGATCTCCTGCAAGTCTGGTTTAGTAATCTTGAGGTCCTTTAGTGTTTGTTTGGGAAAACCTTTATCTCTCCCTCTATTCTGAATGACATGCTTGCTGGATAAGAGTCTTGACTGCATATTTTTTCCTATCCAGTACATTGAATTCTTCCTGCTGCTCTTTTCTGGCATGCCAGGTTTTAGTGGACAGTTCTGCTACTAACCTTTTGTGTCTACCCTTGTAGGTTAATTCCTGTTTGTCCCTAGCTGCTTTCAGAATTCTAGTTTTATCTTTGTATTTTTGCCAGTTTCACTATGATATTCTGTGGAGAAGAACTATACTTATTACGTCTGAAGGGAGTTCTCTGTGTGTCCTGAACTCGGATGTCTGCTTCCTTCCCAAGATTAGGAAAGTTCTTGCTATAACTTGTTCACATAAACCTTCTGTCCCTTTCTCTCTCTCTCTTCCTTTTCTGGAACTCCTATGATACATATGTTATTATGTTTCACTGAATCACTTAGATGTCTAATTCTTCTCTTGTGATATAGTATTTCCTATCTCTCTTTTTCTCAGCTTCATTATTTTCCATAATTTTACCTCCCTTTTCACTTATTCTCCCCTCTGCTTCCTCCATCATTGCTGTCACTGCATCTAGTTTATTTTGCATCTCATTTATAGCATCTTAATACATCATGACTATTTCTTAGGACCTTGATTTGTGCACCAATAGATTCTCTGCTGTATTCTATACAGCAGCTATTTTTCAAGTTCAGCTATTAGCATTATGACTGTTATTCTAAGTTCTTGTTCAGATATATTATTTATATCTGTTTTGAGCAATTCTCTGGTTGTTGTTTCTTTTGAAGGACAATTCTTCTGTTTCATCATTGTGGCTAGTTTTCTGTCTTTTATGTGTTTTAATAGGTTTTTATGTGTCCTGCACTTATGAATACTACTATATTAAAAAGGGGTCATACACTGTCCAGGGCCTGGCCTGCCAGGAATTGTTTCTGGACTCTTTTGCATGCTCTCTGTTGTTGTGTCTTTGGTTGCTTTATCTCCCAACTCATAATGGTAGTTTGTTTCTGCCATTGGGTGTTTTTTGATTTGTTCTTTCAAGTAACCCTGGAAAAAATTTAAAATGGTGAGTAGTGGAAGAAGCCTTATTCTGTACAAAGAGAGAAGTGACAGGGACTGAGAGGAAAAAAAAAAAGACCATGCAGAAAATAAAAGAAATTATAAGACTTAATCCGGAGATAGAGCAGAAAATAAAGAAGGAGATACAATATTCAAAACTGCTGGACATTGTCTGTTGGTGCCTTGGAACTGGTGCTGGTCTGGACAAGGGGCATTTTGGTTCAGTCAGTGTCAGTCTCTCTCTGGTACATAAGCAGTTACCAGGCACAGCGGGGTTGGGTTTGGTGGAAGCGGGTTGCACCTCCACTGTGAGCCCTTTGTCCTTCCCTGAACCAATGCATTAGTGACGGGGAGAAAAGCGGCAACACTCTACTCTCTCCTCCTAGGACTGGTGGCCCAAACCACACTGTTCAGGCAGTCCTCGCAGAGCTGCCCAGGTGCAAGTGGACCAGTTTGTCCCACTCCACATGCTCCCATGTCTCCTAGTCCTTTTACTGAGATTCAAATCCCATATCTGAAAGGATCTGGCTGTGTGGGGCCCTAGTTCTGGGGTAGCACCATTCCACACAGGTGACAAAGGGCCACTGGCTGGTACCTGTAGGATCTTTTGTCCTTAGAGCATGATATATCCTCTTCCCACATCACGTGAGGGAGAGGACTACTTTCTTGAAGGTCATCCCAAGAATTATACCAAACTCGGTAGCTGGCACCCACCCTCAAGTCGTGTAGACTGGCAGTGGCACAGGCGATCACAAGTTGGCCGGTTTAGTCCAGAGAAAGTTGTGCAACCCTGGATCTTCACTCTTAAGGCTGTTTTCAAGGGAGAAACTTGCTTTCACCATGTTTTCTATTCCCAGATTCATTGTCTGGAGAGGTTTTTCTCTTGTACAAATACAATCCTGCACTTTTGCAGCCTCTCTTCTCTTCTTGTCTTTCCACTGAAGGGATTCCCCCACTCTGTGCCTCTGATGCCTATTTTATTTCTCCCAATTTGCAAACACACAGTTTTGTCTCACCAAGCTGTCTCTGTGGGTCCCCGGAGATGTTTCTGTCCTGTATGCATTATTTTAAAGAGGAGCATTTATAGTTTACCTTAGTTATCTCATAAACTCCAGGATCGCAATAATTTTGTACATGAAAGTAACAAAATGCAATATCACCAAATCCCTAAAATGAAATTGCTGTATTTGGCAAGAGTGCTTGATCATTAACAATAAATTACACACACCAAACTCTACTCTCAACATACTTTACCCTGGCATAATTGAATAGGTACCTCATACAAAGAGCAAAAACAGTGTATTCTTTTTTTATTTTGAGGGAAAGCAGAAATAAGAAAAATAACTGTTTGAAGAAAATAATTTTAATATTTAAATACATTGTCTCACTTGATTTGATTCATTACATATTGAATATATTTTCTAAGAAATCAAACATATATTTTTTCTCCTTTAAAGGAAGTTATGCAATACCTAAGAAAGATGTTGTCTATTGAAAGTGAAAGAGCAAAAAATAAATAAATAAATAAAGACAATAAAGTATATTTTTAAAAGAAGGAATAGGAGTTGGAAAATTTTAAAAATTGGTGGTGAAGATATCTTATTTCTAAAAAAGTTTTAGAATAATATAAAAAATAAAATAAAGCTACCAGTGCATTAGCATATGAGAAAACATATTTTAAATTTGATTTAAAAAGTGGTCTCTCTTAAAACATGAGGGAGGGAGCTGAATTTTTTATATATATTATGTTCTTACTGTTTTTTTTTATTCTACAAAGCTCTGAAAGAAGGTCAAAGTCACCTCTCTGAGGTTGCCCTCCAAGATATTCCCTGATTTTCTAAGTGAAATTTTATAACTTAATTTCACTTACTCCAAGCTCAGATTTTTGGGAAAAGGGAGGAGATTTTTAAACCCATTAATATCATTTAATAAGATACTTTAGACATGAACAATGTCTCATACTCCATAATAATTAAAGTTGCCAGTAAATGTATTTGTGTTCCAACTAAAAGATGTAAATTTACTTCAAGCTCCTTTCACAGCCCAATTAAATTTAGATATTTACAAAATGATCTAAGTGTTATTATATCAATTATGTTCAAGTAGGCCAAGGACTTATTTTATGACTTCAAAGAGTAGACACCACAATCACAATTTTGGAGGTGTGTATATTTCTTTAGTCTGAAGATTTCCTTTACATTTGATTGGTTTTTTAATGTTATCTACAGCAGTTACTTCCAAATTATGAATTAAAACTAAATCTATTTCAAATCTAATTCAGGACACATTCAAACTTTATAAATCTAAAATCAATAGAATATTCTACTTTTGTCATTATTTCATAAAATTTTTATTTCATCAAATACACAGAAGGAAAAGGAAGCTTCTTGTCTATCAAGAAATAAAGTTTTATTATGACATAATATTGCAAAAGTGCTTGGCAGAAAGATGTAAAATAAAGGGTATTTCACCAACCCTAAAATGGAGTTCTAAGTGTTTAGGGACTCTATTTTACTAATTTAAAAAAAATGAGTCCAGTTTTAATATCTATTGTTGCACATCTATATTTTAAAAAGAAGAATTAGAGAATATTTCCAACAATATTAATGACCAAGTTTCTGTTTAAAAGACTGGCTTATCTTGTTTAGGGATTCTAGACTTAGCTGCCATATTGGAGGCTGCCAGTAGGTGGCAACGTCATTTATGAAGACATTACAAAAAAGAAAGTGTGAAGGAAAACATCTGAAAGAAATGCAATTTATTCTTAGTCAGAGAACCAAGGCCAAATACAAGTGTTTCTTTGAAGATCTTCTTAGGAAAATCTTCTCGTGTTACATTCTAGAATTGTTTTTCACTTAGATGAAACGGACTAAAATTTGTGAGCAGATGAAAAGAACATTATGAAAAGTATATGAATCTGACAGCTCAGATATTTTTAAGAAATACTTTCAGTTAAATAAACTTAATTGGCTTGATTTATTTCTCTAATTGAATTGATAAATCAATTGATAAAGAGACTTTGCATAGAATCAACCAACAACTAGCACTAATTCCCTCTGGTAGACCATAGACATTGCTCTTGACCTTTACATTGTGCTTTACTCTTTAAAGGTGAAAAGCCAGCAACTTCATAACTCTTGCTCTGACAGGATAGTTGTTAATTAGCAATGTTCTATATGGTTTAGTATATTTGTGTTTGCTAGAATAAATAACCATATTGACTTCTTGTAACCATGTAATCTGTTATTTAGAATTTCCAGTAATGCCTTTAATAGTGTTCTCCAACTCCAGCTCTAAAAGTGGTTTGTTGTTGTTCTTGTTTACTAAATTGGAAAAAATTCCAGTACTAAATCATACCCTTCATTTACACCACCATTTGATCCTACCCTAGCAAACTATAGTTTTTCCAAAGCAGACTTATGCAGAAAAAGAACAAATAGGAAACGAGGTCTTAGACCAGCTCTTAGATGAGCTCAGCCTTTTGTTAGTTCTATCACATGGGCCAACTCATTTAATCTTTCAGAACCCTATATATCTAGTCTGAAAACTGAAATAATTGTTGCAAATAATCTCTAAGACCTCTTCCAGTTCTGCAACACTCTGAATTTTTTTGTATAGGATTTCAAAGTGAGTCATCAACTTTATATTTCCTGTATTTTCTTTTTTTAATCTGTTCTAAGAATTGAATTGGTGATATATAGGTTCACAAGAATAAATTGGTAAACCATTATTTGAGTGAATCACTTGGAAGAGTTCTCAAAATTGTTATTAAAAAATCTTTCAACTATTATAAATGTCAAATGGTTAGTTATAGATAAGAAATAATTTTATTTGTACCGCCAATCTTGCTATTAAGAAAAGTAATCATAATTTTGCACCTTAAATACTTAAATATGGGCACTTATGGTTTACATGAATATCATATATTATTACACTTTACATTATTTTTCCTCCCGTAAATTTTCTTTCTGATCCTTGTATAGACTAGCTGCTCCACTGAAACCATTTTGAGGATTTCTTTTTAATTTGCTAAATCCTACAACTTCTTGCTCCAAGTTTCTATATGTAAGGATAATAAGAAATTATCTTGAAATTTACATCACTATCCTTAAAAAACAGTCCACCTAGATAAAAGTAATACATTCCATTTGTATGTGGTCGTCTTTGGAAGGTACATATTAGAGATTGATAAATAATAATGATACTTATCAAGTTAGAGATCTGGAATATTATTAATTATGCTTTGTCTTCTACCTCTCTTATGTTACTTTAACAAAAAATGTATATCACATTATTGGGAAAAATACTGACTTATATGAATTAAGGGGGCTTTGATTTCCTTCCTGGTTCTTAGTGTCTAGTATCTATGTGTACTTGGTGTAGTCATTTGAGATTTTATGTGTAAAACTTTATCCTTAAGTTTCTTTTCAGCCCTTACTTCTGTATATAAGGAAATATCACTCTTTCACTTTTTTACTTTTTAATATATTAAAATAAAAGTATAAAGATATACTTCTAATATATTAAGATATATTTTAATTTATATCACAAATCTTCCTGTTGTAGTGAAGAGAATCACAGAGACACTCAGAAGGGTATCCTATTCACTCCGTTACATTGGTCCTTTAAGGATAATTTATTCACTTGCTTTTCCTATTTGGGATCCAAAGACAAGGTTAAGCAAAAATGTATACCAGTACGATTCCTATCTTGGTTAAATTTAAATAGAAATCATTAAGCATTTAGATTTACTTAACAATCAAAATAATCGTATTGTATATCCAAGTTAAACACAAAGCAAAACTGGAATGAATGATTGAATAGCTGTACCACCACCTGTGAAGTTGTTGCCAGTTTCTGGCAGAGAGGAAAGCATGTTCTATAAAGTTCCCACAGAAACGTGCATCTTTAGTGTCTCAGTAAACATGAAAATGTACCCAGTAAAGATAATGTTTAAAAATGAATCCCTCTTTATGTTCCAAAAGAGTTCATGTTAAATTTCACAAGACTTTAAATTCTTTGTAATTAAACTCTGTGTTTTTTTTGCAACAAACCAGTAGCTTAAATTTAGAGAAGACATAAAGACACACAAGAAAAATTGAACTCAATTGATATCAAGTCTTTAGAAGTTAAGGTAGGATTAGAACCCAGAAACATTCCTTATCCTTCTAGATAAGAGGACAAAGAGCCAACTAGCACATAAAATGATGGTCAACATCTCATCATCAGGGAAACAAATCAAGACCACAATGGAACATCACCCTATACATGTCAGAATGAGTAGTAGCAAAAAGACAAGACATAACAAGAGCTGATGAGGATGTGGAAAAAAAAGAACCCTCGTGTGCTGTTGGTAGGAATGTGAATTAGTGCAACCACTGTGGAAAAGACTATAGAGTTTCCTCAAAAAATTAAAAAATAGAAATATCATAAGATATTTCCACTACTGGATAAAATGAAAACACCAATTAAAAAAGATATATACACCCGTATATTTATTACAGCATTATTTACAATAACCAAGATATGGAAACCATAAAAAAATGAAATATTGCCATTTAAATAAAAAAGGATGGACCTTTATAGTATTAATGCTAAGTGACAAAAAGTCAGACAGAGAAAGAAAAATACCATATGGTTTCACTTATATGTAGAATCTAAAAGACAAAGTAAGTGTACAAACAAAAAGCAAAAAGAGACCCATAAATACATAGAACACACTGGTGGTTGCCAGAGGAGAGTGTTGCAGAGACAGGAAAAATGGGTAAAGATGGGAGGTACAGGTGTCCAATAATAAAAAACAAAAATACAATAATGAAAAGAGTCAGAAGAAAACCCACATACCAAACACCTGAACATGTACCATGATAGCTAACCACCAGCTAAACACACGCACACACACACACACACAGAGAGAGAGAGAGAGAGAGAGAGAGAGAGAGAGAGAGAGAACAAAGAGACAAAATAAATTACCCAATTATCCAGAAGTCATTTTGAGTTTGACTCAATGAGCTTCTTCTTTAATAGAGTAGAATAAACAAATGGGAAGATATGTATATGTTGGGCATGTGGAGGGTGGGAAGTGAAGATCCATGACCACAAGACAACAAAGAATTTCAGTTTTGATTTGATGTTAAGGTTTTATTTTTCAACAGTATTTAAAAGTGTGGAGTGCTTTTTTTGTTTGTTTTTCTTGTTACATATCTTAACTTTGCAGAGCCAAAGCAGATCAGAAGTTGGAGGTAGTGTAATTGATCAGTCAATTTATTTCACAGTCAATATGTTTTGGTGAAA
>PITB01028249.1:0-19270 GCA_004024585.1 Paradoxurus hermaphroditus
ATACAAGAAAGAGTCAGAATCTAGAGCGGCCATATTTTGCTATATATGTTTCACCTTATTTTGAAGAAGAAATTGTTTTGTTATATTTGATATTTGTGTCAAGTAAGAAAAACTTGAAGTTTCATCTGATGTTTTATAATTCAAAGCCTTTTAAGGCCACTGACAATAATCAGAAATAATTTCTATATACTGAAGCAATCCAAATTCGTCTCAGAAACACACTGCCAAATCCTACATAGATCCTAAAATTAACTTAGTCTCTTACAGATTATCAGAATAGAAGTGAACATTTTTCTTGGGTCTTATCACAGATGCAATGTGGCAAACTGACCTCATTTTTCAGGAACTTGAAAAACATAATTTACCTCGTAATTCTAAAATTAAATGGCAAGTGTAGTCTTATTAGATGACAATATTGAACAAGTACAGTCCATCATGAACTATAAAATTTTTTGTATATGGTTTATTTGTGTCATATTTATTAGATATTTGGAAACACTGAATGTTGTAAATGAGCAGACATGGAAACTATGCTGCCATCACCTCTCACCCCAAATCCGTCACCCACTCAGCGGTGCTAACATATCTTTCCCTTTCCACATTTGTTTTGCAGAATTTCACCAAATAAGCATTGTTTTTTGATCAATTGATTTTCAACACTAAATAATAATTTATTTCCAATAAATAATTATTTATTGCAGTCATTTTGTGTATACTTTTCTTGCTCTCATAGTTACTAAGGAAAAAAAAAACCTTGCAAGACCAATTTTTTTTTTTTTTTCGAATTCAAAACTGCATTTACATCTTCATGTCAAACTTAGTGATCAGTAGTAGGGAGAAAGATAATCCAGACAGAGGGAACAGGCTATGCAAATGTGTGGTGTATGGCTATTCAGGGAAAGGGTAGAAAATAGCACAGCTAGAATTTAAAACATGCTGTCAAAGCAAAGAGGTAACTAGAGTGACAGCCTAGATCCAGATTGTAGAGAAGTCGGTAGTGGATGTTGCAAGATACGTGCTTAACATGAGTTGATTGGATTTGCTTTAGTGAGAAGGTGACTCTAGCCAAAGTGGATGAGTCTGTGAACCTGACCTGAAAAACTGCAGTAGTCAAGGACAGTGGTGACTACAGTTTGAGTAAAAACAAGTCTCCTCCACAAGCGTGAAGGAGCCCCATTTGAGAGAGGTTCTGAGATGACACAGTAGGATGAATGATGGAGTCCGAGGACTGAAGGGAAGCCTGGGACAGCTAGTCTCTCTGTCAGTAAGGAGAGAGCACAGGAGGAAAATCAAAGGAGAGTATTTGTTTAGTGAGCTCCATGTTGTGAATATAAAGTTGAGGAGAGAGTGTGAGGTCCAGTTGGAAATGTCCAGTAAGCACACAGATTAGAGGTTGAGAAAGAGTTTGTTGCAGAGGAGTACGTCAACATATAGGTAACAATAGTGGTCCTGAGGGTTGTTGATAATCTAGGCATAGTAGAGTGTGGGAATAAACCCTGTGAAGAAATCAGTAAGAGGAAGAGCAAGCTTTTATCTCTCAATGGGAAAGAAATATATGTACACACATACACACACACACATACACACACACACACACACACACACATATACATCATACACACATGTGTATAGGTGTGCTGATGTGTGTGTATAACAGGTGTATGTGTGTGTAAATTTCCAAACCAGTAACTTGACAAATAGTTAAAATTAAGCAGTCAAGTTGCCATTTTGTTCATAAAATACTAAATAAAGCACAATATATTATCTCTTTATTAATTTGTCTTGCTATTACAAGTGGTATCCCAAGACAACCCTGTTGGTCTTAGGAATTAATGGATTTAGGGACAGCTGGGTGGCCAGTCCATTAAGCCTCCAACTCTTGATTTCAGCTCAGGTAATGATCTCATGGTCGTCAGTTCCAGCCCCACATAGGGCCCTACAGTGGAAGTAGAGCCTGCTTGAGATTCTCTCTTTCCCCCTCATTCTCTGCTCTCTCCTGCTCCCACTCTCTCTCTCTCTCCAAACCAAATAAAAAACAAACAAATAAATAGATTTTAAACATTTAAAAAAGAATTAATGGATTTAAAAACTGGAAGGAATCTGTTTTCTTTCCCTATTTATGTCAAGTAAAGTAATTACAAATATAGGTTCTTTTCCTTTTCCCTACTTACAAAATTTTGCTATTATGAATAATTTAATAAGTTACCTGTGATGCAAGCACAGGGCTACCACTTTCTGTCCTTTGCTTTTCAGTCTTACTATTTTTAGTGTCATGTTACCATGAATATTTTTATAAACACTATTTGCTTTAATTCAGTTCTGAAGGTTTTTCTCCCCATATTTTGAAGCTTCTTCTCCAACTGTTAAATGTAAGTTAACTTACACAAGAAAGAAATTTGCTAATCATAAAACAGTCATACAGGATGAATAACCCACAAGTCTAGAGAAATATAGGCACCAAAAAATATGCTCAAAGGCTTTGTTTAGTGACTACATGCTGCTTACATCTGCCAGATTTGATCTTAACGGCTGCATTATTTACAAGGTATAGTTGTAACTACATTTTGGGAGATTTTAAGAAAGAAGACTGAGAAAAAGCCAAAAGGATTACTAATCATGCAAAGTATTTTTTTTATAAATGTACTCTATATTCTGTTTTATTTTATTTTTGTTTTTATGTTGTTTTGATTCTATTCTAGTTTTATTTTACATTGGAATGCAGGAAAGAGAAATGCATTAATTTGACAGACCATAGATTTATCTCTGTATACAGAGCCTGTGGACTGTTTCAGGAATGCCAAGGGGGGGCACCTGGGTGGCTCAGTCGGTTAAGCAGCCGACTTCAGCTCAGGTCATGATCTCACGGTCTGTGAGTTCGAGCCCCGCGTCGGGCTCTGTGCTGACAGCTCAGAGCCTGGAGCCTGCTTTGGATTCTGCATCTCCCTCTCTCTCTGCCCTTCCCCCACTCATACTCTGTCTCTGTCTCTCAAAAATAAATAAACGTTTAAAAAAATTAAAAAAAAAAAGAAAGAATGCCAAGGGGCACCTGGGTGGTTCAGTGGGGTAGGCATCTGACGCTGGATTTCTGCTCAAGTCATGATCTTATCGTTTGTGGGATCGAACCCCGAGTCAGGCTCTGAACTGACAGTGTGGAGCCTGCTTGGGATTCTCTCTCTCTCCCTCCCTCTCTGCCCCCCCCCACTCGCTCGCTCTCTAAATAAATAAGTGAACATTAAAAAAAAAGAATATCTAAATAATTATTTATTTCATCCATACATATTGCTATGTTAAAATTCTCACTCTGTTTGACCAGGTGGAGTGGGGCTCAGAACACATTTTGCCTTCATCTTCATCCTATTGTCTTATTTTCTTTTTAAGTTTATTGAAAGTAATCAGTGGGCTATAATGTGAAATAGTGAGGATGGTCAGCTTTGAATTTTAAAGAAAACTAGAATATAATTTATATTTAAGCATTTAAAAATGAGTATTTTTAACCAAAAAGTGACTTTGTTTTAATGAGTTACCTTATAAATTTGAATCTATGCTTTCGTGACGTCTAGCTTTAACCTTTCCTTAGGGATTTCAAGGCAAGACTGGCCCTCCGGGACCAGGGGGTGTTGTTGGACCACAGGTATGTCCCTTTACTTTATTTCTATAATAAGATTTATTTTCCTATTTATATTTCATCTTTTCTGTGCTGTATAACATCTGACCATTTTATTATGTTTCAAAATGATGTACTTTAAAGTTTATATCAAATTTAAATACATGCCATTAGCCTATCTCAAGTAAACTTTAGCAAATTTTGCTTAGTTGAAGTGAATTTTTCAGTTGGATGTATAAATAAAGAGAATGAAACAAATAATGAAAATTCAGTCAGAAAATTCACGATGAAGTTAACATAAAAGCCTGACCATGGTACTACCTACTAACACTACCAAAATGTTTTATTAGAAAGGCATCATCTTTTCCTAGAATTTCTAATTACAAAATGACTTCAGATTTCTGAATGTAAATTAGATTTAGATATATAATATATTAGAAATATAATATAAATCCCTGAGCACAGCTCTTTCCCCCTAAACAGTAATCTTTGTCATATATTACATGTTTCTTAATTTTTTTCTCTTTGTAATAATTTCCATCAATGATAAAATATTAGTTCATAACTTTTGAATATGTCTAAATAATGACAAAGACAAATAGCTTTTTCAACATAGGCGGCAGAAAGAGTCCCAGTAATTGATGCAGTATACTGAATCATGGAATAATTGGTAGGAATAGAAAATATTTATTCTGACAAAGTGGTATTGAATGGACAGAACATATTTAGTTTACTCAGCTGGAATTTTACCCCTGCTAATAACAAATCATAGCAAAAGAACTAGAACAGTTGTGAATAGTATTTTAATTATTTAATTGCGTTAAATGGCTTTTTCTTAGCCTATAATTTGTTCTTAGCACTTTATACATACACACACACTCACACACAAACATTCACATCCAAACACACATGTAACTAAAGAAACAAAAAACTGCCTCATCTTTCTAGGAATATGTATGACAGAAGCAAAAATGAAGAATTCCTGGATTGCTTAATCATTTAATTCCAAAGATGAATTCCAAACCAAGGGAAATGCTGTTCGCTCTTTTATAAAGAAAATGTAATATGCACGATTTTTTTACCGCACACTTTTTGAATACTCTTTTACCAGTTTTAATTAAAAAAATGTTCCCTCAGTAGTTAGCTACCTTCAGAATATCTTATTTTTTTCCATTGCAAGCAGCTTCATGGCAATTTTCTGTGAAAAATTATAACTTAAAGAATTATTCCTTTTGCATTAAATACATGAAATTAAAATCCAACTAGAATGTAGATATCAAGGGGTTTACCTGAATATTTCAGGACCTTATACCTTTTAGAAATTCATCCCTGCCTAATGTAGACATCTGGCTTCTGAGACCTTTGTTGTTGTTTCTCCCTACTTTAAGGCATAAAAGTATCAGGTGTTTTGTTAAGGATGCATTTTCATTGATTTAGTTTTCTTCATTGGTTCATTTAAGAGAGAAAAACCAATTTCCTATTTCAATAGCCTAATTTTTATATTAGAACAAAGGAAGCGATATACCAGGAACAATATTGATTGCAATATTTAATATTCACTCCATTTTTTTGTAGTCACGTTGCTCATTTTTGTCTCGATGGTGATAGCCATTAAATTAGAATCAATTCTACATTGCTTACTCTTGAAATTCCAGTGATCAGATATTCAAGAACAATTCCTTTGTGGGGGAATACTTGCACATTAATGATAAATTGAGGACTTTAAGCAATACATAATAAAAGAATTTAAACATAGAAATTTACACTCAAATTTGAGGTAGATATATTCTGTATCTAAGACCAGAGGCTAAGAATCTGTTGCATTTTTAGAAAAATAAAAGGGAATGATAATGCATAAACAACTTCAATAACACATGCCACTGTTTAACAACCTTAGCATCTGGAAACTTTCCCTTTATATGTCTTTAACTTAAATCCTTCATTTTGCTTTATTCTAAGTGGAGATAGAGAGCAACTGGCCACCATTCTCTATTTACACTTGAAAGCTCATTAAACTTTAGCACCACAAAACAGCACCACTCAGGGGACACATAAATGACCTGATATTTTTCACTTTGGCATTCTGCAGCAATTTAAGGCAGCGGGCTATTTGTTACAGCTTTTGGCCAGGAGGAACTGCCAGCCCAAACTCACAGCCCTCAGGATCTCCCTGCTACATTCCCTAGACTTCGTCAAATGAATATAGATGGACTCCAGGGAGGTCTCCAGTCATGGAAATTCCAAGGAGAACTACTTTGGTTGTTTGGGTTCCAGGGGACCCAGGCTTCTTATCAAGGAGTGATTTATTGAGTAGGTACCCACGTGGTACCAATGCCTCTTTTACTCCTAAACTCGTTTGACATCTTATATAAAAAGAGGTAATGGGGATAAAACTGTAGTTAAAAACCATAGTTTTTAACAATACCTAGACTGGCCTCACTCTGAAGCAATTCTGATGTTAAGCAAAGAAGAGAGTTTTTTGAGTTTATCTATGTATGTCTCTTGTACATTCAAATCCTCACCAAGGACAACACTTGCTCTATTCAGACTCCTCCCAGATCCACATTGCTTTTATACATTTTGTAGGACATTGTGAAAATAAATGAGAATGATAAAAGGAGTAATTATAAAAGGGAATAATACGTATTTGGAATCTGTATTATCCTTACCAAAAAAAAAAAAAAAAAAAAGCGTAGTCTAATGAGGTTGTGCTTTCCAATTTAGGGACCAACTGGCGAGACTGGTCCGATAGGTGAACGAGGACATCCTGGCCCTCCTGGCCCTCCTGGTGAGCAAGGTCTTCCTGGTGCTGCAGGAAAAGAAGGTGCAAAGGTATAACATGTTTAAGGAATTTTCTTGTCTAAAAACATCCATTTACTTTCCACTGTAGCTTCTTATCACTTGTCCGTAAAGTCTCTAACTGTAGGACAATGTTCAATGGATCAGAAAAATATACCAGTTAAATATTTAGTTATTGTGCTTCAAGGTGGACTGAACAATAACATAAGACCACTTAGCTCCATTTACCATAAAGCCATCCATTTATGTAGTTTCTTAAGTACGATTAGTTCATTATAATGTATGTGGCATTCCACACAGTATTCTCATTATTGAATCACATATATGCTTTACTTCCAGGTTGGACGTAATAACAATTTTGCTTATAGAAACATGTAGAAATTACTCTCCATGACTGATATGTACTATATTCTTTAGGGTGACCCCGGTCCTCAAGGTATCTCAGGGAAAGATGGACCAGCAGGACTACGTGGTTTCCCAGGTGAAAGAGGTCTTCCTGGAGCTCAGGTACAGTCAGCATATAGATAAAGCATATGAATGAGATTGCTTATTAGAAGCATTTTTCTCAGGACTTGACTAAATAAAGATTTATGAGTAATGAGGGGAAAATGCATAAGCATAAACATTGATTATCATAATATATATGACTTTATATATTCGTGTCTAAAAATACTTCTTAACATCTTCATTTTAGCAATCATACCTCCCCTATTTATATTCAATTCACATCAATTCATTTTCTTTGTTTTTATTCTCATTTCCTAGGGTGCACCTGGACTGAAAGGAGGGGAAGGTCCCCAGGGCCCACCAGGGCCAGTTGTAAGTATGATTATAATAAATAGCCATGCTACCCTTGGTTGCAAATTATAGCTCTTCTTTCATTACTCTCATGCTGTGATCCCACAGTGTGTGGGAGAGAAAATAAACACATGTCAATCAAATCAGTCAATGCCTGGTTTCTACTAATTGCACGCGCTAATGAGTGCAGACACAGAAGAGTTGAGACGATTGGAAATATTTACTCCACTGCTGTTGTCAGGAGGTAAAAGGAGCTAACTTGCTTCATAAGTGCCCAAGGAAATAAATCATAATTTGTCTTACTGTGAGTACTTGATGAGACTTGAATTTTGTCAATGCTTTTAAAAAACTCTCCTAAGCGTGAAAGGCGTATATCCATTAATGTATTATCCAGGTTGGTTTATTTAGTTGATGTCACCTTATGAAATAACCAGCAAATGAGAAAATATCAGATTGTTACCTCACCTTTTCTTTTTTGAGATACAGATCAATCCCTCTGAAATCAATTGAATACAGTCTTCCTTTTCTCCCATGAATTCACCTTTGTTCTTACCTGTTCTCAAAAAGGTTACCAGTAATAGCCAAACTGCCAATTTTAGTGCCCTCATCTCATCCTCCATTTTATTTCACCAGTCTGAAAAGCTGGAAGTGGCTTTAAATCTTCTCTCAATTTCTTCATGCAAAATGTTAAAGTCATATTACAAAATGTTTCTTTAAGGTGTCCCCTTTTCTTTATTTCCACTGCTACAACCTTTGTTTACACTCTTTCCTGTCCCTCCTGGGTCTTAACTCCTGTCCTTCACTCCAACCCTTTAGCCTCCTCAGTTTTTGGTTCTAGAATTACCTGTACATATCCTTAACTATGCTATTCCTTTGCTTTGATGCATCTCATGGTCTCATGCCACTTCAGAAACAGACTCCTTATCATGACCAACAAGTCATCCTTGGTCTTGGTCCCAATCACTGTAGCCTGTTTTATTTTGCCTTATTGACTACATCTAAGTCTATCCAATTTAACACACTGAATGTCTTGCTTCTCAAACTACCATGATCTTTTATACCTTGCAGAGAGAATACTATTTACTTTTCCCCTTCTTCCAGAAGACCCCATTTTCTCTTTTCTACTTGACAGAAATTCTACTCATCTATAAAGATCAAGCTTAAATGTTAAATCTCTATATGGTTGTCTATGGACGCTTTACCTCCATTTCATTTATTGGTGAAATTTCTTCACCCTTAGTGCTTTTTGTTATGGTTTGTGTTTCAGAAATTACATTGAAATATAATTGGTTGTCTCTCTCATTAGAATGTGAGTTTCTGTATTTTAGTATGCTCACAGCACAGTGCCTGACAGACAGTAATCATTCCATATCTACCTATTTGAGTTATCAGAAAGCCTGATATTGGAGTAAAGTGTATATAGCATAGCTAACACTGAGAACATAGCATTATAACCTTTGGCTGATTGACAAACATATTTAAGCTGCAGATCACATGAATGTCATATTACAGTGATTAAGATACGTATGGACATACGGAAAAGATTTTTTAAAAAGAAAAATAAGTATTTCAACAACTATATTTGATCTCCTTTATGAACAAATTTATGTAGAACATTAAAATATTCTCATAAGTAAATGCTGGTAACACTAGCAGGAACAACAGCTGAATAGGACAAAAGTTTTTATTTGAACACAGAATCTTCAAAATGTTCACACAATGCAATCTGTTTAATTAGAATTTCAGATTCTAAACAGATTTTATTTTAGGAATATATATATGTATATAGATATTTAAGAGTTATTGTATCCGTGAAACCTGAATCATGATTACAAGGATTAAAATTTTTAAAGTTATTTTTAGAGCCCAATCAAATAATGATGTCCAGGTGTTTGGAGAAGTTAATATCCACATATTTGTATTTGTATTGCATTGTATACACAGAAGACATACTTTAACAGAATGTTAATCAAAAATTATTTGACTGCCTGTATAATTATATATTAAATATATAAAAATGTAATATTTAGTCAGCTATAACACCATTTATTTGGGAATTACTACTTACTTCCCTGTATACAATTAAGTTCCACACACATATGCCTTTAAGTGACCTGAAGGTAAACCCGATTTCGAAAAGAAACACATCAAACTCTAAATAGCACTGTAAGACAGTCAATAATTAGATGCCTAATGGCATACAAATAATAAATGTTAATCCTGCAAGGGTTGGAGGAAGAGAAGAGAAAGCAGCAGAAAAGGTCATGTGGGTGGTAGCCCTTGAACTTGGCTTCACAGAGTGCAGAAGATTGCAAGATCATTTAACAATAAGAAGAGAAAGATAAGGTGTTAGGAGATATCTGGTCATATTAAAGGGAATCCCTTGAGAGGAAGGACTAAAATTTGATAAATTCTTGCTGGGATCCAGGCACTCTGCTGTGTACTTACATAATTTAAAGCTAGAGCAGATATATATAATATGGTATATGATTATTGAAGTTCTAAAGTGGTAAGTTGAAGTAATTTGAAGTTTTGAAGTTTTTATAGCAAGTGGAGTAAAAAAGAAAATACATTCTTTTGGAGTAAAAAAAATAAATTTTAGGAAAAATAT
Organism: Paradoxurus hermaphroditus; assembly: GCA_004024585.1. Taxonomy (NCBI): domain Eukaryota; kingdom Metazoa; phylum Chordata; class Mammalia; order Carnivora; family Viverridae; genus Paradoxurus; species Paradoxurus hermaphroditus. Next base: position 9,813 of record PITB01028249.1, read on the forward strand.
CATTGTAATATATAACATAAATGGGAGACTTGATGAGCATAAAAGCTGTGATCAATATCATAATATGAGTGAGCCAGTGACAAGGCCAGTGGGAAGTCGAAGGACAGTGCAGGTGTCACAAACACTGGGATGGCAGGAGAGAAGGATTTATTACTAAGATTGGATGTGGGCAGTGAGGAAAGATGAAAGCTGAGTGATGACCTCAGGCTTATGTCCTCGTGGGAATGACAGCTTGTGTTGCCTTCCACGCCCGGGGCAATTTTACCTGGTCAGGATCAACAACAACAAAGACAAAAAACTTTCACACGTATACCCAAAACCTCTCAACAGTCACAAGAGATTTTAAAAGGCTTTATACTTTGCTAATAGAAATCTTCCACAGAGGCTCACTGTGAGTTCAGTTATTTTGAATTAACACCTTTTCTTATAATAAATTCACATATCCAATTCTGTATGCATCATCCAATGAAAATTCTTCCTCAAATTTGATGTAAGAGGAACTACTAAAGGTATCATTCATATTTATTAGTTCCTTGTGCTATTGCTAGAATTGCTATAACATGTAGTAAAGAGGTTCGTGATGATGACTTCTAGTTCATAACAGGTTTTAACCAAACCTTGGGTTACTCCACCTAAAGCAAATTTTTGCATGTGCAATTTGATTGGAAAAGTTTTTATTCCAAGTGAAAAGATTAAAAGAAAAACTGCTAAGTGCCTGGGTGACTCAGTTGGTTGAGCGTCTGTTGATTTTGACTCAGGTCATGGTCTTACAGTTCATGGGATTGAGTCCTGCATCGTGCTGTTAGCACAGAGCCTGCTTGGGGTTCTTTCTCTCTCTCTCCCTCTCTCCCTCTCTCTCTGTGCCTCCCCACTTTCGACTAAATAAATATTTTTTTAAAAAAAAAGAAAAATGTTGATTTTCTAGATTTAAATCATATTTTAGCCAGAAAATTTATTCATGTTAATTCTTATTTTTTCGTTCAAGACTTTGTGTGGTGTTACACTGCAACTGATAGTAAATACAAAGAATCAGAAGTGGTGACTAATTTACCAAGAAAGATCACATGTTCTATTTTGCAATGTTGACCAAAGGGTGACATCAGACTATCAGAAGAAAATATCTGGTCAGTGATATAGAAAATATCTGTTAGGGATAAAGGGGTAAAAATAACCTGTAGAAATTCTTGATTCTATAGTAGATAGTTCTGAGTTTTTCTCAATCTCATACTAACTTTGCCTTTGAGATATTAACCATGTCATAGTAAGTGCAGGACTGAAATGCATAAAAACAGAGAAAGATGGAGATTTTACAGTAATTCATATAAAATATTAAAGTGATGAATTCTTTGCAGAAAACAAGGTGGATAAAGAATGTGAAGGGTAAAGGAAATAAAAAAAAAAGGGCAATGAAAGCAGTGTTAAAAGTATTTATTCTTGGGGCACCTGGGTGGCTCAGTTGGTTGAGCATCGACTTCAGCTCAGGTCACGATCTCACGATTTGTGATTTCGAGCCCCACATTGGGCTCTGTGCTGACAGCTCAGAGCCTCGAGCCTGTTTCAGATTCTGCATCTCCCTGTCTGTCTTCCCCTTCCCCGCTTGCACTCAGTCTCTCACTGTTTCAAAAATAAATAAACGTTAAAAAAGTGTTTATTCTTTCAAACTTTAACGCTAGGAACTTTATAAACTTTATTTGATTTGATTCTTGCTACCTCAGTAGATATTATCGTTCCAGTTTTAAAGGCAAAAAAATCAGAGGTTTAAAGAAAGTAAACAACTTTCCCATGTTCATGGGCCTCTGGAGACAAAAAGCCAAAAAGCCTTTGGAGACATTACACAGACTCATTTCCAGATACGTATGCCTCTCATTCTGCAAGCATCTGCTTAATTAAGTGTTCTCTTTCTCTCCCTCTCTCTGCCTCTCTACTTATCTCCACCTTTTTCTCTCAGTTGCATTTTCCCAAGTCCTCTTGACCCTTCTCCAGTGCTGTGAGAAATTTTGTCCAAAAGAAGAGAGTTATAGGATTAACATCATAGCAACTGGCTTTAGTATTCCTATATGTGGTCTTTATAACTAACTTGAATGAATGTGAGATCAAACTGCTTAAACAGATGTACAGGTTGAAAACTTAATGACGATAAATCTTTTCAGTATACCATTGAATCTTTAGATTCTTAATCCTGGAATGCAATTTTCAAGGAGCCTAGGTGTGCTGTGTCTTTCTGGATTACTAGAGAAATAAATTACTTCATTGCATAGGACATTGATGAACTAAAACTAAAAGCCTTAAGTAGGGCTTTTATCAATTAATAGTTCTTTCTCACAGTGAGATTTTTAACCTTTGTGCATGTCACAGGTATGTACCTTATACACTATATTTTTTATGTATTCTGATCCATACAAGGTGAAATATATTCAGTAGTCATCCATCCATCCTTGTGTCCATATGTTTATTTATAAATATTTTTGACATCCAGTCTCTTTATTCATAATCTGTTCAGTCAGAAATACAGTCCAGGCTATCTTTGTCACATTGCTATGATATCCTATGGAAGTGGGATTACTGAACTCTGATAAGTCTAGCTGTGATGTCATTGACTTATGCTTGGAGGAACTATGATGTGTAGAGTTTTATCAAACAAAGGGATCCATTTGAGGATATGGGAGATTGCGTGATGCAGAGCCCTCGTTATGAATATCTTTAGAAGAAATCTCTTGCTAATCCTAGCGTTAGAAATCTTTGTAATTTCCTTAGCAGTTAGCTAGCTCCTCCCCCGCCCTTTTAACTTATGAATTGTGAAACTAATTTCTCTTTCAGCTTTGACTTACAGAAATCATGGGGTCAAAGTTGAGACCTAATAAGGTCATGACTGTTTTTGGAACTTTCCAAATTCAGATCTATCAAAAAAAGTACATGTGATATGCTTTAATATTATCTATAATATTTTATTATTAATTTTTAAGTGTTGGACAGGACCCATTAATTTGATTTCATAACCCATCAGTAGATCAGGGCCTGAAGCTGGGAAAGACCTTTGTCTATAGTATCCATTTTTAGCTTATTAATATGGTTGGTTCTATGTTTTGCCAATAAAAAGTTGTGGGGCCCCTGGGTGGCTCAGTCAGTTAAGCGTTTGACTTCAGCTCAGGTCATGATCTCACGGTTTGTGGGTTCAAGCCCTGCATCAGGCTCTGTGCTGACAGCTCGGAGCCTAAGTGCCTGCTTCGGGTTCTGTGTCTCCCTGTCTCCCTGCTCCTCCCCAACTTGTGCTCTGTCTGTCTCTCTCAAAAATAAATAAACATTAACAAATTTTAAAAAAATAAAGAAAGAGTTTTTGTGTTCCCACTCAAGATAAACAAAATGACCCCAACAGGGAGATGTGACTTTGGGCTTTTAAAGTTTGGCAAAAACCAACCACTCAGTGTATGCATGATGTTGTACACAAGAGCTGGTAATAGATGTCAGTCAAAGCACAGGCATGTTTTCTGATCTCAGAGGGTTTACGCACTGAGTGGATGTCTTGATGCACACACACAAAGCAGAAAGCAACCAAAGACTGAACAGTAAGAGAGGAAGGCAGTGAAGAATGTTTCTCACACATTGACCATAAACTTGAGTAAACACTTTATATTTATGTAAATATACAATATATAAAAATATATCATGCAAGTAAATTCTCAAATTGTACCTACCACCTACATTTTCACAAAACAGAAACAAGGAAAATGTATTCCCTAAACAACCTCTCTTGTGTATATGGTTTTGTTTTTTTTTTGATATGGAACCACCTCCTTGCCAATAGTAATTTCTCGAGAAATAAGATTAAAACAATAGTGCATTTAATAAAAGCCTTATATTCTTACAACCACATTTTCCCCCTGAGAATGGTAGCAGTTAATGTGGAGAAAGTATACGAGAAGGGGCCAGACATATAGCTTCTAAAAGGTAAATGTCCAAGATTTCAAAATTCCCATCAATACTTTCCAGTGATTTCTATTTCATGACTCTCTCCTGATAATTCTGAATCCCTTTTCCTGTTTGTGTGCTATTATTTTTTTTGGTCATCTCTTTCTTAGGAGTTTACATGACTTTCCTATCATAACTCCCATTTTTTTTCTAAATTTGTTTCAACACCCTACTCCAGAGAACCTTCTTTTCACTGGCTTTTACCTAGTCCTCAATCAATGGAATAGATAAATTCTTAAAAGGATTATATCTACTGATTCATTCATCATATACTATACTTTTTGAGATAGAGCACATTTTCTATATTGGAATACAGGTTTACTATAATAATAGGTTTATTATATAGGTTTATTATGGTTTATAACAATAGGTTTATTATGACATCCAAACAGAGATGAGCAAAGGATAGAGATGGTAGGGTTTGGCCAAAGATTGAGATATTGCAAGAATTTGACTTAATCATTTAGTATTGATGCTTTAAATTCTGCTAATGCGTGATATTTTATCTGAGTTTTTAGCTTGTATGATCTACAATACGTGTAATCTGGGGAGTTTGGGAGTTCTTCAAACTCATTTTGCCATGAAGGTCAAGTTGGCCTTAAAAGAAAGGGCAATTTTTTTTTTCTCCTTCTAGTTGAATAACTCTAGTTTGTAAAAACTTGTGTTCGTGCTTTAAATACAAAAAGGGTGGAAAAAATCTCTACTCTTCTTTTAACAGCGTGACCTTAGTTATACCATATAACCTGGATCTTAGTTTTCTCTTCTTATAAAACTCCTATCTAATAGAATGCCTTTTAACCGAATCCTAATGAGATCATTTCTCTGTTTACCACATTTATTTATTTTATAAACATTCCTCAGAATATGACACACCCAGTGAAAATAGCAGGAAATACTTATGTGGGTGTTCTCCTGTGTCTGAAGAGTTAGAGAAATAACCACTGTTCTCTTTGCTCCAAGAACATAAATTGATATTATTGCTTCTTGATTTACTTTCATTGTAAAGTTTAGGGGAAAGGGCTGCAGAAGATTGGCTAACGTAAAGTTAAAGAAAGGTAGCTAAATCAAGAAATATAAATTTCTCCCTTTTAAAAGCAGCTAAATGTCCACCTTTCAGTTGAAAACATGTGACCTGTAGTGATTAATATTTAGTATAAAATAACAGAATAGTTTATGATATTATGGTCGTTGTAATTCGTGCAAGTCAACATATTCTATTGCCTTTGCTTTTGCACAGCAAAGAAAACAATAAAATGAAAAGACAATTGAATGCCTTTGAAAAACTTTTAATTTGCCATGTGTCCATTGCTATGTAAATCACAAAGTGAATGATATTTCTGTAGTTTTAGCTTCATTTAGCCCTTTTTTGTGAGTTATTTCCATTTAAGCACTTTTTATGTGTTAAATATTCACCATTGATATAAAACATGAGTATACAAACAGTTTAAATTAGGATTAAAGATATTATTCCTTGGAAAATCTTTACCACTCTTTTAACAGTTTAACCTTAAATGTATCATATAAACTTCTGGGCCTTAGTTTTTTCCTCTGTAGAATTTTACCTCTACACTCTTTTGAGATTGCGGATCTATTTTTGAAATATATAGATATTCGTGGACAGTTCTCTAAGATCTTTTGCATTCATACATAGACATTGCTTAAAGAAATTTAGAGGTATCACCACGTTAAGCATCCCAAAAACATGGGGGCAAACTGTCTCTGTCCCCATTTTATTGGTGAGAAATATGAGCCATTGAGTGCTTAGTCAGTTTGCTCAAGATGGGAATGTTAGTGACTCCACTGCTGGAAAGGAAAAAGATCACATATACATTTAATTACTTAGGATCTGCTGTGTTCTAGTAACTATTCAAAGTTCTGGAGGTCAATGAAAAAAATAACCAAAAATCCTGCCTTTGTGGAGCTGATCTTTTATCCATTGAATCGATGTTTAAACCCAAATGTATTTGTTTGAGATGTAAATTTTTATATATCTGACAATTATATAGCCCTCTGCTCCTTACCTAAGTCAGTTAAAGAGCTGGGTAATAATTTCTATCACTATAAATGTCTACCCTTTATGGAAAAAAATGCATTTGCAATGTTTCTCAAGGGCTGATACCTACTATAATACATTTTGTATTCCAGTCAGTGTCAGAAGAAAGTAGATTCTAACTATGTTTTTGTGGAATGTGTAAATAGGTTCTCTCTTTAATATTGGTTTTCCATTTTTATTTTTTTTAATGAGATATCTCCAGTGATTCAATTGGGACTAACGATTCATAAGGCTTATTCTTTTAAAAGTTGACCTGCGAATATTTTTAAAAGATTTGCTAGTTTGTAAGATCATTTGCTTAATAGGTAGGTATCATCAGAGATTTTCACTATTCATTTATAGATGTATAAAACAAAATCACTGTAGACCATGCTGTTATTAGAAATACTAGACTTACAGAATGTTCGAAATAACTAATGGAAAAAGAAATCACATTTGTACTTTAGGGCACAAATATACATCCAAAAAGGCTCATCTTATTGTTTTCATCTACTGTTTCAAAGTTAATGACCTGTGACAAGATCACGAGCAATATTTTAACTGCAGGAAAGTAATATGTTTTTGTTGTTAATTTTAATGCAGTTTCTACAAGCAAGATGGCAATCTGAAATTTAATCTTATGAATGCTCCAAGGGAGTAATTAAAATAGTTAAGCTTTGCCATAAAAAAAGAGCATATAATATCTAAAAACTGTACACACTGTCAATGTGTTCATTCATATCAGCATTCTTTCTTGACTTGATATACATGAAAATTTTATTTGATTAATTTTAAATATTAAACTTACTTTGCTAGAAAATTAATAAGCATCCTTTTCTTAAGTAAATTCTAATCATTATTTTCATATAGCTTGTTGGCATAATGTATCCAGTTAAGGAAATACGTATTTCTCTTAATTGTAATACCACGTTTTCTAGAGAAAGTATACATTGATACTCTCTTTCCTGGAAATTTGGGAAATTTCTGTTGACTACACATGGAAACATTTAGATCCTAATTTTTTTCTTTAAGTTAATTTATTTATTTTGAGAATGACAGGGAGAGAGTGCAAGCGGGAGAGGGGCCGACAGAGAGGGGGACAGAGAATCCAAAGTGGGCTCTGTGATGACAGCAGAGAGCCCAAAGTAGGCTGGAACTCATGAACTGTGAGGTCATGACCTGAGCCGAAGTCAAGCGCTTAACTGATTGAGCCACCGGGTGCCCCTAGACCCTAAATTTTTAACATATCTATTATGTTCACATATTTCACGGAAAGACCAGAGCATGTCTCTAATTCTATTATCATGTTCTTGTATATATTGCCAGTATTTATAATTATTTGATGCATATGTCAATATTTTCTGCTTTGGATATATTGATGAAGAAATCGTGGGGATATTTACAGACCAAAATTCAGTAGGCCAAATGCTGCATTTATTTCTTCAGAAAATAATGGTAGAAAGCCTAGCATACTATGGTTAAGCTGTGCAAGGAATATTTAGAAGGACGTTTCATGCTTTAAATTCTCAGAATAAGACAACTTTTAGAAAAGACAGTTGTCATCCTGGGCCTAAAGAATGGCTAGAATTTTAATAGTACAGGAAAAGACCAAAGACTTTCCAAGGTAGAAGGTAAGTGTGACCAACCTTTCAGAGGTAACAGTGGACATATGGATTAGAGGGGCAGGGAAAACTATGATATAGTAGGAGGAAGTAATTTGTACATTGCAATACTAAATTCTAAAGTAAAAAATATTCTGAGTATGTGTATATGAGTGTTGAGGGGGGGGATCAAGGATGAATACATTCTCAAAAAGATACATTAATCCAAAGTGTTTAGAGTTCTGTACATAAGAGAGAATAGTTAGCTTTTAAAATCAAAGGTGGAACATAATGAAAACCTCCCACACATGTGTTGAATAATTCTCAAAACTGAAAACCATTCTGATTTTGAAAATTAAAAATAAACTCGTAAGTAACGGTGACAAGAAACAAAGATCCTAATGATTGTTTAACGAATTAAATGAACTATATGAATGACAGAGAATGGCTATAAGGATAAAAGACATAGCATTGCCATCTTCTTTGAAGTTTTCTCATTTTAGAGGCATTCAACGAATATGAACTCGTTCTGGTAGAAGTGTGCTTAAACGGCCATGTTTCTCCTATTTATTAAGATTTAGCACAGTATGTATGAATTACAGCGGTACAAAAAATCAGGGATTCTTTTTTTCCACTATTTATAAAGTACTCAGTACTAGGAAGAATCTTTATGTGGATCATGGCACATCAAGCCCTTATAGTATTTACCTGAAAAACAGGTAAACTATATTGGAATAAATTATATTGCATATGCAGAGTACTTAACACAGTAATTGCTTAATAGGCTCGATAAGTGGAAAATAATACATTTTTTAAATATATGTTTCTGCTTGTTAGTGGTTCTCTTATCATTCCAGTCTCATACTTGTCGACCTCAACACAGTCTAATATAGTATCTTTTTTGGGTAGTCTCCCAGCATTTGGGGTCTAAATGTCAAACAGAATTAAAGAGAAAGAATTCATGGCCTGACAAATCAAAATTGCATCTCTCATTGCCACGTGGTACTCCATTGTATATATGTACCACATCTTCTTTATCCATCCGTCAGTTGATGGGCACTTGGTGTCTTTCCATGATTTGGCTATTGTCGAAAGTGCTGCTATGAACATTGGGGTACATGTACCCCTATGCGTCAGCTTTCCTGTGTCTCTTGGGTAGATTCCTAGCAGTGCTATTGCTGGGTCATAGGGTAGCTCTATTTTCACTTTTTTGAGGAACCTCCACACCGTTTTTCAGAGCGGTTGCACCAGTTTGCATTCCCACCAACAGTGTAGGAGGGTGCCTGCTTCTCCACATCCCCGCCAGCATCTATAGTTTCCTGATTTATTCATTTTAGCCACTCTAACAGATGTAAGGTGGTAACTGGAGGGTATTATGTTAAGTGAAAGAAGTCAGTCAGAAAAAGACAGATAGCATATGTTTCCACGGATAGGTGGATTTTGAGAGACTAAGCAAAAACCAGGGGGGAGGGGAAGAGGGGAAAGGAAAAAACGACACAGAGAGGGAGGGAGATAAAACATAAGAGACTCTCAAAGACTAAGAACAAACCGAGGGTGAGGGAGGTGAGGAAGTGGGGAGAGGGGGTGACGGGCATTAAAGAGGGCACGTGTTGGGATGAACACTGGGTGTTATATGTAAACCAATTTGAAAATAAACTATTAAAAAAATTGCATCTCTTTTTGTATAGTCAGTTACAAATAAAATATCTCAGCACTTAAATTGGATGCTTAGTTTAGATTTTGATAACACTGATGAGTGGTAATCCTTTTCTGAGATTTTTACAAGTAAAATGTTAAAGCAGAAATGTAATGCAGTCATGTGGTCTGCACTAGTGTTTCAGATAAGTAGAGACTTATCT